>JAYKAV010003163.1:382342-449920 GCA_035582835.1 Phoebastria nigripes
CCCTTGGGAACTACTGATTACGTTTGCAAGGTGAGTTGGTTGACTCAATCTTTTGGAAAACCCAGGTTTAATCATTTTTAGTAGGTTATCCATCTCATGGAGCAACTAGCTGAGTCAAGTGATCTGATATCCCAGTGATCACTAGATTTTTGTAAGAGGAAGATGCGCTTGGAGGAGGGGGGAGGGTGTAATCTGTGCTATTTTGTGTGGGAATAGCCTGTGTTTGGATCGGATTACACTAACATGGAGCTGCATCCTTAGATGAACTTGCCTGGGGAAATACTGTGCCTTTTTACTTTTGTGTTTGGAAAGGGTTTTGCTGGATATCCTGCTTGCCGTGAGTGACTTACAATTCTTACCGCCCTTCTGCAAAGGGAGAGTATGATTGTCTATCCATGCCCCCAAAAGGCCTTCTGCCTACACAGAGACCAAAATTTTTTGATGCCTCTCATCCCAGAGGTGTTTCAGTAGGATTCTGTTTGTGCTAGGACCTGATTTTTAAGAAGATCTAGATCAATGTGGAACTCTCAAAAATGCTGGAAATCTTAAGAATCAATGGTGCTGTTTATTGAGGAAACAGATTGGTGGAGCAGAGCACCAAGTCAGAAGCCAGGTTTCTCCTTCTGGTGCGGCTGTTGAGGGTACGGGTATGTGCTACAGCTAAGCTGAACCTTAGTTACCTTCTTTTCTCTCTCACTGGCACTTGTGTCATCACAAGTGAGCTAATTCAACTCACTGATCTGGCAGCAAATGATGTGTAGGGTAGCTTTTCTGCAAAGTTAACGAGTTGATCTAGTGAGCACCAGAAGCGAGGTAAATGCTGGGAGGAACCTGCATGGAGAGGTTGAGGGTGGGCAAGGGAACAGAAATTGTCTCCTAATGGTAGCTGAGCTACTAGATAACTTGGTGTAATGTGTGTAGCTTCACTCTGACTTGCATTTTAATCCCATTCAAAGTACTTCATTTATCTACCACAGTTTCTTTCTTTCAAAAAGTCTGTATTCTCTCCCTTCTCGATTTATTTATTTTCAGGCTTCATTTGCTTTTTGTGGTGCTACCCCCTGGGGAAGATCTTTAAGGCAATTGTCTTCGCCAGAGCTTTTATATTCTAGATAGGCTTATTGACCAACTGTTTCTAGCTGTAATAGAGTTGTGCCTGAAGACAGTAGTGGCCACTTAGGAGGGGGTGTGTCTCAGTGAAGAAGATGACTGCAGGGCAGAATTACCGACGGCCACTGCTGAAGCAGTGCAGGAAGCCAGTGTTGGATTAGCGGGGAGATGCCTGAGCAGGACTTGAGGGCAGAGGTAAAAATGCGTGGGGAGGACAGGACTGGAGCAGCAGCTATCTGCTTGTCAATTGTAGAATTTTCCAGATCTTGAGGAGCAGGTTTGGAGCAGCAGTTCCCTGATTTAGCCAGCCATCCTCTACAGCGTTAATGCTGTTGCCCTACTTTGAAGTCATCTGCTGCCCTTAACACCATTCCAGAATTTAAAAAGTTGTCTGGTCGAGACTATTGTTGCACCTCCTTTTCGGCTTCACTGGTCTGTTTGTTTACGCACCTGGAAAAAGTGTTTGGTGAAGGCTGTGAAGCTTGAAATCTCTGGATTTGAAAAGGTCTAGAGGGGCTGTGCTGGTGCTGTGAGATCCTGGAAGCCTAGGGGTCTCATCTAGAGGTCTCATCTAGAGGTCTCTCAGATGTTGCAGGGGAGCCAGCTGGTGTTTTGGAAACAAACAGGCTGTCAGTGATACTGAGACTGTCAGAAGCTTTTTTTTTTAATCTTACATGGAATGATATCCTTCTAAAAAGTAATTTTTTTTTTTTCAGTGGAATTCTGTCAAATAATCACTTTTGCGCTTTTTCTTTTCTGACTCTAACCCCTCCTACCCTTACTCCCTGTGTAGCCCATGTTTCGTGCTGCAGGAAACTCCCTGATCATCCCAATGTGTTATTCTTCTGCTAAGCGCTCTCCTCAGTCTCGCTTCTCTTCCTCTTGGCTGATGAAAGCGTTCTCCAGTCCTTTCTCAGTCCTGCGGTTCACTGCAACTCATCTTTCTGCTGCTGGAAGATCTCTCTGGCTCTGCATGATCTCTTCAGCAGCTTTCCCCTCACAAGTTCTGCTAGTGAACCCTTCATCCACTCTGCTTCTGTCTCCGTTCCTCCTGAAAGCAACTTGGCACCACAGATACCAGCTTCCAGTCTAATATTCAAGTTATGATCTGTCAGGAACAACAAGTAGCTGGAAAGTCCATGTGATCAGAGAAAGAAAGAAACAGTTGAGGGCTGGGGGCTAAACTGGGAGAAGGAGGGACTGAGTTGGTATATCTGCAGTAGGGCAGTGGAGTTGTGGGATAATTATACCTCTTGTGGGACTGGAGGAAGAGAGGATCAGAAGTTGCCAAAGTGCAGTGGGAGACTGGAAGCACAGTGCAGTTTGCCTCAGTTCACTAGTATCTCTTGAAGGAGAGGTGATCAGGTCTGTAACCAAATGATTGCCTGAATGAGCTTGCAGCTGCTCCTTCACTCTGCTGCCTTTTTAAGAGTTCAGGATGCTGTAGCTTCCAACTGCAGCATGGCAATAAAAATATGAGAATGTGTTACATTTCTGACTGTGGTAATAAAAGATTTAAACCATGAGTATAATTTCTGGGTGATTTCAGAACCCCGGCATCCCCAGTCCCCTGTGATGTAGCAAAGCTGTGCAAGGAGCCTGGTGCTGGGATATTCCAGTAAAAAAGCTGTGTAATACAGTGAAATACGGTTTGGTTCTTTCTCTAGCCTGACTTAGTTTCCAATTCTCTCGATATAGATCTGGAGTCTGTCTCAGCCTGAGCTTCTGGATCCTGTCACCATGGAGACCGAAAGTGAGCAGAACTCCAGCTCCACCAGCGGGAGCTCCAGTTCTGGAGGAAGCACCCGTCCTCAGATATCGCAGATGTCTCTCTATGAGCGACAGGCAGTACAGGTGAGACGTGGTTATGTTCTGGGATGGCATGTGCATCAGTAGAAGGTGGTGGTGAGCCCTTTCGTGTTCCTCTGAGTTGTCGTGTGTCAAGGTGGGAGCATGCTCGAAGGACTGTCATGTTTTCAGATTTAGAAATTCTTGTGCTAGGCCCGATGTTTAGTTCCTGTAGCCTGATACTGTGCTTCATGTTTTATAGGTTACTCCTCCAGTGTCCAGCCTCTTAGATTTAATCCGTACTGTGATCCAATAGATTGATTTTAGCCTGCTGTTCTAGAGCAAGTAATTCAGTTTATCATCCCAGTTCCTCTATATAGTCTATATCCTCCATATACATACTATACTGGAACACTTATCTGCCTGCCTGAGCACGCACATCCCCAGATTCCTGGAGTTTATTTATTAAAGTCTTGCAAGTGTGCTTCCTGTTGTCCTGGAATACACCCGTGATTCAGTCTATGACCAAATTTGTAGCTGTATGATGTATTTTGATGTGCTAATCTAGTGACTTTGCTTTTTTCATGGGGTCTAGGGATGGTCTCATGGCTGTTACTTATTTCTTCATTGCTCTCTCTAATCACATTTCAAGGGCACGCTATTTTTGACAATTGGGTTTTCCTCTTTCTCTAGGCCCTGCAGGCACTTCAGAGACAGCCCAATGCAGCCCAGTACTTTCATCAGTTTATGCTCCAGCAGCAGCTTAACAGTGCCCAGCTTCACAGCCTGGCTGCTGTCCAGCAGGTGAGTTGCCAAGAGGCAGAAGGAGAGGAATTGGATCATTCTCCGGGGAAGATCCAGAGATTCTCTCTTATACAGTGACTTGTGCACCAAGGTCATCCTGATCCATGATGAGACAATGAGTCCCTAAACACATTGTTTAAAGCTAATACAAACAGCTAGTAAACTGGAAGCCTGATGCAAAGATTCATTTGGTTTTCAGGTACAGAGCAGGGGAAGATAAAATTTGGCATCCCCATCAGGAAACTTGCACTTCAGAGGCCTATGACTAGCCCCTGCACCTTCTTTAAATAAAAGATGGGTGGTTAAATCAGTAGTGGATGCAGTAGTGTTTAAAAACTGTATTAGAGTGAACCACGGATTGTTACTTCTCTGAGAATAAACATGGTCTTGTGTGCGTGAAATTTCAGGCGGTATCCTCTGAATTTTCCGTCTTGAAACTTAGTAGCCCATGTTTTCTTTACCAGTTCCTAGCAAGAGGGATCTGGGGTAGATCTTGTCCAGCCAGGAGGGTGTTTCTTCATTTGAGATATGTTTATACAAATTGAGATATTTTATGATGCATAATTGTTGAGTGATTTTTTTTTTCTTTAGCAAATTTGCTCACCTACCAGACATTATCATCAGTTGGAGATGGATTATGTGTGATGTGAATACAGTTCTTCTGTGTAACAATATCTCCATCAGCAGCTGTACTCCTTGGCTGTTCGTCAAGGATTTAGTTGTTCTCAGAAATCCCTACCTGCAGTTTTATAGCATAGAGGGAATAGAATCCTCTCACCAGTTTTGCACAAATCTTAGTTACAAAACTAACTACACTCGTACAGTGGAATTCCCATGGGATCGTGGTGGTGGGGGGTGGAATCATTCCTCCACGAACTGTATGTGCTCTAATCTGAAATTTGTTACTTGGAGTGCTATCATTGCATTGTTACTAAACTGCCTAACTAGCCCAGCAAATTGCTAATATTGTGGGGAACATCTGGGTCTTAACAGTGGATTGCATCAGAATGAGGGTTGCAGTGTGTAGCATGACAAGCTGGGGCAACAGTAGGGTATGTACCCATGGGTGGAAGGACTGGGGGTCATGCACTGTAAGGATCTGTTGTCCACTGCCTTGGGTAGTGTACAGGACTGAACTGGTTGGGGAAGAGGAGGTACCTTGCTGAGTTGCTGCACCTGATTTGTAGGGCACAGCAGAGATTTGTAGTGGTTAGATTGTGCTCCTGTTCTCAGGAACGGGAGAAGATAATGATGGGACTAGGTGTTCTGACAAAGCCAAGTATTTGGGCTGGATTGAAAAGTTTGTTCCAGGTACTCATTTCTCTGTCAATCTCTCTTGCAGGCTACAATTGCAGCCAGTAGACAGGCCAGCTCCCCCAACACCAGCACCCCACAACAGACCACCACCACCCAGGCCTCTGTAAGTAACTGCTCCCTCACACACATATCAAAGACTCCCTCCCACCCCCCCGCCTTGTTCTTTCTCCTCTTTGTCTTTTAGGAAGGCAGTCAGCCAGGGAAATGCAGCTTCTAAGAATGCTGGGAATCCACAAGATGCAGACAACTTTGAGGATTTGGGGTGCTATCATTATTGGTGGGGGTTGAGGAGACCAGAGAAGGTTTCTGAGTGGGAGAGGCCTCTTAGCTGGAAGGTAGACACTGMTCTCTCTTTGCTGAGGCTTTGGGGATACGTTGTCATGGATTAGAAAAGGATCAGGACTTCTAAGAAGGAGGAGTCATGAGCAGCTTGAAAGGGAATGCTCTTTTTTTTTTCTTGGGCAGTGTAGTAGTTTGTTGAATGAGAGGAAGTCTGGTTTTGTAGTGAGTATTGAGGAACTGGGATTTGCTCAGAGAGTAGATGAGTTGGTAGGGTAGAGATTACTTTGTGGGTTTTTTTCCTTTACTTGATAGGCTGGAGAAAATGATGTATTTCTTTTGGATCTCTTATTGCAGTTCCATGCTAACAGTGATACTCAGGCTCAGCATACAAATGAGGTTAGCAACCAGGGCTTTGGCTGGTTTAGATTGCATAGCCTCTAAGACAAGCCCTCTAAGACAAGAACTTTTTTCTTCTTGGTCCCCTGTGGGATACAGGAAAAAACTGTAAAATGTCTGTTCTGGCTGTACTCCAGTAAGTGAATTTGTACTTATTTATTTGCCTCCGTCTCTTCATATGTGATTTGGGGCTTTTCTATGTTTTAAGATCAACCTAGCCACCACATCAGCTGCTCAGCTGATCAGTCGGTCACAGAGCGTGAGTTCCCCCAGTGCCACAACCCTGACACAGTCTGTGCTCCTTGGGAATACCACCTCACCGCCTCTCAACCAGTCACAGGCCCAGATGTATCTCCGGGTAAGAGATATGCATGCAAAATGTGTCCTGACCATGAACCCCACTTCCTAGCCACTTCAGTGTTTCACTGCTTGGGATTACCAACACCTTTGGACTAACTCTAGCTTTAAGGATGATGCGCTGTATTTTAAATTCAGATGCGGAAGCTCTTGTCCCTGAAACCACAAGTTTGACTCTGGGCTCAGCTTTTTAGATGAGCTCTGTATTGTGTGGCTCAGGTGAGATCGTTAAGAACTGTGTTTGTCACTGCTCTGCATAGATGTTAAAGATCCCATGGCACTTCTCACTAGAGTGTAGACGTGAAATATGTCCTAGACTTGAATATAGCTCACAGAAATAAAGCTACTCTTCAATGCTTGAACAGATACATGGTAAATTATTCTCTTCTACCACTGCTGAGCTCAGGGACGTAATTCAGAATTCAAGTAAGTCTAGAAACATAAATCAACATGAACAAATATGTCATCCTTTTAATCACTTTGAAGTGCTGCTAAATAGAAAACATTAGGCTTGACTATATAATCAGTCTGGGGTTTGGCTACGTACTTGAAAAATATTTTCTGTGTCTCAGTTGACTTTAGATACAGATTGTAATCCCCTTCCTTTCAAGCAACMCTGGTCTTGGATGTATGTCTTTTATCACTGTTTCTCAACCAGTCCCGGATATACACCTGAAAATTCAATGATACCCAAGTCTTTCAGCCAGCCTTGGACAGTCTGTGGGAGTTGGCCCAGGCCCATGTTTGATAGAAGAGTGCTTGTCTCCGTAAGGAAACTGTTCCCAGTTTCCTGCTCCTGAGGGTTGTGTTCGGTGTTACAGTGCAGGGAGGGTTGGGGGTTTTGCAATGTGTGACATTGCAGCCCAGTGTTGCTTTGTAATCTGTTTGCTTGTGGTTCGCTGTCTTTCTTTCTCTCTTCCCTCCGTTCCTTTCATTCCACATCACCTGACCCTCCCTCAACAGCCACAGCTGGGGAACCTGTTGCAGGTAAACCGGACCTTGGGCCGCAATGTGCCTCTTGCCTCCCAACTCATCCTGATGCCCAACGGGGCTGTGGCCGCTGTCCAGCAGGAGGTACCACCCACTCAATCTCCTGGGGTCCATGCAGACACAGACCAGGTCAGTGACACCCCCTCCCAGAGTCCTCCCCTTCCCCTGCTCTCCGTCACCCCACACTCTGGTCTTTGTCTCCAGCCATCCCTGTATAGCAGATTAGCTCTATTTTATCCCCAACCTGTGTCCCTGTGCAGGCAGGAGATTCTGTTCTCTCTTGCCACTGTTTTTTCATGTTTGCTTTTTGCCTCCAGAGATGGGATTCGTTTCTGTGTAAAATTTCTGGGGTAAGCCACAGGCTGGATCAATCCCGTCTTCGCAGTTTCTCAATTGTCCTTATTTGAAAAGAATTGTTGAGTTCTATGTCCAGTTTTCAGTCACTCTGCAATGAAGAGTCTTTGCCAGTGGTAGTATTCCTTCACCCAGTTGGTTTGTTGTTGTAAAGATGCCCAAGACCAAACAGGTCACAAGATCTTAGCTCCTGCATTCATCTAAGTAATTCTCCAGGTCAGGGAGCTGCCATGGCTTYGCATTTTCCTTGTGCTATCCCAGTCATTCTTGGGATTTCCAGTTACTTCATATTTTTCTTGTCTGGAGCACTTTCTTTGAAGGAAAGTCAGCCATAATCAAACTTGAAGATAACACTGCATTTGGAGGAGGAGTAAATACAGGGGATGGCAGCACCAAAATGCAGAGGAACTGGTGAAATCAGAAGGGCTGCAGGCCATGAGTAGATCTGTGGGCCTGTTGAGTGGAAAGCCCTGCACAGGGGGAGGAGGCAGGTAGCACAAAAATTGAAAAGGAATGACTGGTCTTTAAAGGGGTATCTCAGCGCTTCTGGAGCCATGCTAAACTGGGTCCTACCAATGCAAAGGCACAGCAGGCAGGTCTGAAGGCTATCCCATGTCTCGGAGAATGGCGGTGTCCTCACGTGCTGTTCAGAAAGTGCCACGAGATCTTTAACTTCCATCAGAGATGGGGCAGGAAGGGAGTTCAGGATAATGTGTTTCCTGGGGAGGGCCGTGCCTGGGCTTTGCCCTGCAGTGTTAGCCAGCTCCCCACATGAGACTTGAAGCATCAACTTAGCCTGCATCCCAGTAGAACATGTTGCTTATGTGTTCTCTGCCAAACTTCCAGCAAGTAACATACGTAAAGCAAACAGATTCTGTTTTATATATGTATTTCTAGGTGCAGAACTTGGCTGTGAGGAGCCAGCAGACCTCGGCCACTAACGCACAGCTCCAAGGCTCTGCTCAGAAGGCAGCTCTGGCAGGAAGCTCCCAGGGTTCGGGCTTACCGCAGGCCACCAGCACGGGCCAGACCTTGGCAGTGGCTCAGGCCTCCTCCGGCAGCGCAGGCCAGTCACTCAACTTGAGCCAGGGGGCAGCAGGCAGCAATGGTGTCTCCGGCGGTGTGGTGGCAAGTGGTGGGAGCCAGACCTCAACGGGATTGAGCCAGACCTCCTCAGCAGGTGCCGCTGGCAGTTGCCAAAGGAAGGGCACGGGGGTGGTTCAGCCGTTACCAGTAGCAGCTGCCCAGGCCGTGACTGTCAGCCAGGGAAGCCAGACGGAGACAGAGAATGCAGCCACAAAGAAGGGCGAAACAGACAGCGGCGGACAGCAAACGGTGGGCATGAACCTGACCAGGACCGCTACACCAGCACCCAGCCAGACATTGATCAGCTCAGGTAAGTGCAGACCTGTTCCTTCTCTTCGAGCCCACTGGGCTGTTGCAAGAGTGCCGTTTGAAAGCCCAGTGAGGAGAGGTTTTCCAACATGCCTCCCAGCCTCTGGGCTCCTGGAGGCTTGTTTCTAGGGGTTATCCCTCTCTATTAGCAAGAGAAGTTGATTTAGTCCCTCACGTCCGCTGCCAGTAAGCTGTCAGTCATTTTGGAGCTTAATGATTCAAACCAGTGCAGTGGCTGCCTGCCTTTTTTTTGTTGTTGTTGTTCCCAGCTGCGCTGTTGCTAACTTCTGTGCTCTCCTCTTTTCCCACTCTGTGTTTGTATAGCCACATATACACAGATCCAGCCACACTCCCTGATCCAGCAGCAGCAGCAGATCCACCTGCAGAAGCAGGTGGTGATCCAGCAGCAGATCGCCATTCATCACCAGCAGCAGTTCCAGCACCGCCAGTCCCAGCTCCTCCACACAGCCACCCATCTTCAGCTGGCCCAACAACAGCAACAGCAGCAAGCACCATCTCTGACCCAACAGCAGCAGCAAGCTCAACCTCCGCAGCAGCAGGCTCCACCTCAAAACCAGCAGCAGGCTCAGACCCTTGTGGTGCAACCTATGTTGCAGTCCCAGCCACAGCCTGTGCAGCTCCAGCAGGACAGTCCTTGCCAGCCAGCCACCAAGTCACCTGTTCCAATTCAGTCAAAATCTCTGGTCACCCCCATCAAACCACCTCAGCTTGGGCCTGCCAAAATGTCAGCAACGCAGCAGCCTCCACCACACATCCCAGTGCAGGTGGTGGGTACTCGGCAGCAGGGCTCAGGCCAAGCCCAAGCACTGGGTTTGGCTCAGATTACTGCAGCAGTGCCGACATCCCGGGGAATGCCAGCTGTGGTCCAGCCTGTTTCCCAAGCCCATGCTGCTTCCCCATCATCGTCTTCAGCTCCAGCATCCTCACAGGAAGCTCCTCCTCTCACCACAGGGGTGAATTTGGCACAAGTTCAAGGCACAGCCCACATGGTGAAGAGTCCAGCCTCCTCTCCAGTTGTGGCTCAGATGCCAGCAGCATTCTACATGCAGTCTGTCCAGTTGCCAGTAAGTGATACCATTGAGAAGGAGAATAGCATATGGATTCTCTTTGTTCATTCCTAGGACACCAATCGCAGTCCAGGTCCAGGTCAGTGGGATGGGATGGGTAAGGGGTTTGGGTAAAGGGATGTGGAGACTTTTTCCTCTCAAACACCAATTCCAATCCAAACCTTGGGGTTCCTGACTACAACCATTTCTCTTCCACATTATCATTCAAAGGCTTGCATGAAGTAAATAGATGAGACTCAGACCCTGCCCCAAATGGGGTAGGTGTCCACATCACATACTAAATATCACATTTAACAATGATGTGGTGCGTTGACCTTGGCTGGCTGCTGGGTGACCACCAAGCTGCTCTATCACTTCCCCTTCACAACAGGACAGGGGGAGAAAAATACAACAAAAAGCTCGTGGGTTGAGATAGGGACAGGGAGATCACTTGCTGATTACCGTCACAGGCAAAACAAACTCAATTTAGGGAAATTAATTTAGTTTATTGCCAATTAATCAGAGTAGGATAATAAGAAATAAGAACAAATCTAAAGAACACCTCCCCTCCTTTTTCACAGGCTCAACTTCACTCCTGACTCTTCCACCTCCTCCCCCTGCGCGGTGCAGGAGGATGGGGAATGGGGGTTGTGGTCAGTTCATAACGTTTCGCCTCTGCTGCTCCCTCCTCATGCTTTTCCCTTGCTGCAGCGTGGGATCCCTCCCATGGGAGACAGTTCTTCACGAACTTCTCCAGCATGGGTCTTTCCCACGGGCTGCAGTTCTTCACGAACTGCTCCAGCGGGGGTCCTTTGCATGGGGTGCAGTCCTTCAGGAACAGACTGTTCCAGCATGGGTCCCCTACGGGGTCACAAGTCCTGCCAGCAAACCTGCTCCAGCGTGGGCTTCTCTCTGCAGGTCCACAGGTGCTGCCAGGAGCCTGCTCCAGTGTGGGCTGGCTCTCCACGGGGTCACAGCCTCCTTTGGGCACATCCATCTGCTCCGGCGTGGGGTCCTCCACGGGCTGCAGGTGGATATCTGCTCCACCGTTAACCTCCATGGGCTGCAGGGGAACAGCCTGCCTCACCATGGTCTTCACCACGGGCTGCAGGGGAATCTCTGCTCCGGCACGTGGAGCACCTCCTCCCCCTCTTTCTTCACTGACCTTGGTGTCTGCAGAGTTGTTTCTCTCACATATTCTCACTCCTCTCCTCTGGCTGCTGTTGCGCGGTATTTTTCACCCTTTCTTAAATATGTTATCACAGAGGTGCTACCAACGTTGCTGATGGGCTTGGCTTTGGCCAGCGGCAGGTCTGTCTTGGAGCTGGCTGGAACTGGCTCTGTCGGACATGGGGGCAGCTTCTGGTGTCTCCTCACAGAAGTTCCCCCTGCAGCCCTCCCACTACCAAAACCTTGCCACATAAACTGAATACAAACAATAACTGGCCTCTTTGTTGTCTCTCTCAGGAGAGAGATGAGAGCCGAGTGGGCCATGAAGACTGAACTCCCTTCTCCTCACTAGGTGTGGATACCTCCAGGTCAGAGACCGCTTGGTGTKTGGTATCAGCCACTGACTCTAGGCCTCAGAGGATCCCCTAGCCACAGGGTATGCAGAGGAAAACAAAGATGGCTCATGTTCCACAGGCCTTGTCCATGCTGCTCTGAATTGTCCAGCTAGGGCCTGCCTCACTCCCTGGGACAACAGCACTTTGCCAGCTCATATATCCTTAGCCAGTTGCTGAGACTGTTTCTAAACTGGCTGCGTCTTCAGGAAGGCATCACAGGATTTGTCCAATTGCTAGAGTGGGGGGACAATTCTGCTGTCATCCAACATGTTTCCCCTGCTGTTTTGACCCTCCTTGAAACTGATCTGATCTAGTCAAAAGCCTGTTTGGACACTGCTGGGTGACTGCCATTCCCTTTCTTTCTTCCTGGAATAATCCCTTGAGGTTCACACAGTCTCTTGGTGTTATATCAATGGCCCAATTCATGTTGATACATGAAGTTTTGCTTCCTGCTAGGCAAATGCTCCTAAGTAGAGGTATGTACTATGAGGGAGCTAGAGGCATTTCCAGGAGAAGGAACCAGGCTGGAGATAAGTATGATGGAACAGGATGCATCTTCCTTTTGCCTTCAGTCTGTCTTGTTCTTTGCTTTGGGGCTCCTCTCTCTGCTTACGTGTTCCTCTTTATTCACGCAGGGCAAGTCTCAGACCTTAGCGGTTAAGCGCAAGGCAGAGTCAGAGGAGGAGAAGCAGGAATCACCCAGTGTCACTGCACTCCTGCCTGCCAGGTCCTCTCCTGTGACAGACAGCCCCAAAAACATGGAGGAGAAGAGTGGCCTTGGAGGTGAGGTACAAAGGAGAGCTCTGCTTGTGCGTGCTAATGATCTGATCTCGTATTCCATTTGAAGTAGATGCAGCAAAGGTAACTGACTCTTGTGCTGTTAACTTTCCAGATAAATCTGATCCTGCTGCCACTGCAACCCCAAATACCACCTCAAGTGAAGGAGCATCAGTCACCCCCACCTCTGCTCCCACCCCAAACCTGGCAATGGTGTCACGTCAGATGGGAGACTCCAAACCCCCACAAGCCATCGTCAAGCCCCAGATCCTCACACACATCATTGAGGGCTTTGTCATCCAGGAAGGAGCAGAGCCCTTTCCAGTAAGGATTCTCTGCTGTGGGGGAAGGAGGTGTAGCACTCTCTTGGGAGGGTGGTGGGCTTCCATCTTTGGACAGGAGTTTCTTTCCCCATGTTCCAAGTCAGCATTTTTAGCCTGAGACACAGACAGTGAAGAGGAAGGGAAAGGAGGGAGGTGTCATGCAAGAAGCAGGGCGTTAAGTGGTGGCATTAAAGAGAATAGGTTGGAAGGAGTAAAACAAGTGTGATGGGAACTGTTTTCTCCAGTAGTCCCCAAAGCAATAATTTACACAGGAATTGTAAGAAGGTTCTTCTCTCTGATTATTAGTGAGGGAAAGATGCACTGCATTTTGAACAAGCAGCAAGTGAAGTTAAAGCAAATAAGGGGAACTGCAGTTACATGAAATTGCAGGATATTCAAGACAGACAGTACTTGGTGATCTTCAAATGAACCGCCAAGCCTGTGAGTCAGGAAGGAGTAATAACTTTGTTCAGCATCTCTCCTTCTCTAGTAGGCAGAGGGATTCTTCTGAGCTGTAAGAAGGTATGAGCGGCATATACCTTGCAGAGGGTGGTGGCCACAGAGAATCCTTTACTGATGGGCCCAGCTCTTTCTCTTCCTGTCCAGGTGGGTTGTTCTCAGCTGCTGAAAGAATCTGAGAAACCGCTGCAGGGAGAAGCTCCTTCTGGCCAGAGTGAAAACCTGTCCAGCAATTCTCCGGGAGGGGACAGTGCTTCTATGGGTGAGTTTCAGCACCAGGAGGCCTAGCTAGTGTTACTGAAAGTTTCTCCTTTCTGATGCTGTATTACGAACTTTATACATTATGGACTTGTATCCCTTCCTGCCTTCCTGCTAACTCTGTAGAGACTCAAGCTGTGGACCTAGGATCTCCTCTTCCTGAGTGCCAGAATACAATACTTTTTTCTGGTTGTCAGTACGATCTAGCACACCCTGTGTCACTAGTAAGCAGGAGAATCTGAACTGTACCTGTCTCTAATGAATCTGAAGGATGTGTGGACACAACAGAGCATGCAGTGATGGAGATTTCCTCCACAGCCTTGTAGGATATGAGGGATATGCTATTTTTTGCTTGTTCAGTGAAACGGTACTGACAAGGAGAAATAAACTGCTCTGTTCAATATCCTGGGGTCCTAATTAGTGGAGCTTCTGCCTCTTTCTCCAGCTTCTTCCCTAAGCTAACTGCTTAGTAGATTCAGTAGAGAATAGTGCTGGGAATCTGTCTGCTCAGAAGAAGAGTAGTGGAATGAGGAATCATTGTGTGTGATCTGCTTTAGTTCAGATCATCAACTGGTGTGTATCTCTGTATCTCACTAGAGCTTGATAAGAAGGCAAACTTGCTGAAGTGTGAATACTGTGGGAAGTATGCCCCAGCAACCCAGTTCCGTGGCTCCAAGAGGTTTTGTTCCATGACCTGTGCTAAAAGGTAATAGCAAGACATAATCTTCCTTTTCTCTGACTATACATTCTCTGGAAATGGGCATGTGCACCTTCTCCAGGTAGTGTACAACACTTCAGTACATCTGATCCTCCCCCCATGCATGGGGAGGGATGCACTGGCCAGATCCTTTAGGACTCTAAATGATTTGTGAATGCTTCTAGGTCTGGAGAGGTGGATGTGGTGTTGAGTGTAAACAGGATTTCTGACTTGCTCAGAAAATGAAATGGGAAGGGGGTAGTTCTTGGGCTCCAAAGAACCTCTCTTCAGTCAAATGTACATTTGACTGACAAAATGAATGCATACTGGTAGCTGTCTGCTGCATTGGTACTAGACAAAGACATGAGGGAGTGTTGGGAAAAAAACCTGGGGAAAAGTTAGACTAGTCATTGCTGCCTCCTATTGATAGCAGAGTGCTTGTTATGGGTCTTTTTTCCCTTAGGGGAATGACTTAATTGACCCTTCAGATGTTAGATCAAGACTCTGGTGTCCAAATATTGCTTGTGTCAGAAGTCTGGACTCGTTCCTTCCAAGGGGAAGTCTTAGAAGGAGGAGGAACAGAACTTGATGGTAAACAGGGGTTTTATCCCCATCTAGAGAAAGGAGAAGCAGTAGGTTTAGATAGTTGCTGTTTCCTAACTGCTGCTCTGCTTCTACTTATTTGAGGTACAATGTCAGCTGCAGCCATCAGTTTCGGCTGCAGAGAAAGAAGATGAAGGAATTCCAGGAAGCGAACTATGCTCGTGTGCGCCGACGGGGACCACGGCGCAGCAGCTCTGAAATTGCTCGAACAAAGATCCAGGGCAAGCGCCACAGGGTAAGGACATAGGCCTGTCTGCCTCTGTCGAGGCAGATCTCAGTGTAAAAGTTGTCACTGCTGGATGTACCACTTTCTCACAGTGGATGTAGTCGTACAGGACGTGCCAAGTGCACATTGACACAGTTGTTACACAAGGCACAGTGAGCTGTTCTAATTGCTCATCGACTGCAAAAAGTGGATTCACATTTGTACTTGTTCTGTTCACTCTGTGTTCACTCTCGTGTCACGTCTCGGAGGTCTCAGTGAGTGAGATCAGCTGACAGCCTTGGTAGAAAACAATCCACTTCTCCCATTTGATTAGCATTCTTCTACATGAATGATCTGAATCAGATTATAGAAGAATCGAATGAGCTTCAGAGCTGACGTGAGGAAAAGGAATGGACTGGGGGAGGATGGGGAGAAGGAAAAGAAAGGGAGGCGAGAGTCAAGTCTCCCCTTTCTGGCATCAGGGAGCTCTTGTGTCAGCTCCCCTGGACCAACAGCCTGAGACAGTTGTCCCAACAGTCTGGGACAACTTCTGCTGTTTCCAGAGTCTTGTTTTGCACCTAGTAATTGTGAATTTCTTACAAAACACCTTTTTTTCTTTCTTTCTTTCTTTCCTATGGGCTTGTAGGGCCAGGAAGACTCAAGTCGAGGCTCTGATAACTCCAGCTATGATGAAGCTTTGTCCCCTACATCTCCAGGACCCCTGTCAGTAAGGGCCAGTCATGGAGAGAGGGACCTGGCAAACTCTAGTATGGCCCCACCTACCCCAGATCTACATGGCATCAACCCAGTCTTCCTGTCCACCAATCCCAGTCGTTGGAGTGTGGAGGAAGTGTACGAGTTCATTGCATCACTGCAAGGTGAAGTGAAGATCCTCCCCTGCAGTCCTGTGATCCAGTAGCATGGGGAAATCTGTTGGCTCTCATTGGAAAGAAAGTGGTGTCGGTGGTGCCTAGTGCTTTTATTGTACTTTTGTACATGTTTCTGATTTGGAGCTGGTCATACAGATGGGTGAGTTGTACTCCTCAGGCAGCCTGTGGAGTAGAGTGGGGAGGGGGGTTGGTTAGATTCCTAGCTTGCTTTCTGTACCTGCCAGAGGTCCAAAGAGTGGGAACAAGGGGAGTGCCCAGGGCACGTCTGTTTCTCAGTGCTGTTTTTTTGGTTTAACAGGGTGCCAGGAGATTGCTGAGGAGTTTCGGTCACAGGAAATTGATGGCCAGGCCCTGTTGCTTCTGAAGGAGGAGCACCTCATGAGTGCCATGAACATCAAGCTGGGACCAGCTCTCAAGATCTGTGCCAAGATCAATGTTCTCAAGGAGACCTAACAGCTCTGAAGCCAGACGTCTCACTTTTGCTCTGACCCCAGGGCACCTGCCAGCTTTGGAGCATCCTGCTGGGGTGGGGAAGGATGGGACAGTCCCCTGTGGTCTTGCATTCAAGAAGAATGAGAAGGAATTTAACTGATTGAAACTGCCATGCACAAGCCCATGTCTTGGTCTCTTAATGGTGCTACAAGGGGGAGGAAAACTCCCACCTGGGGCCTTGAAATGTCTTTCCTTCTTCCTGATTTTGAACATGCCTCTCCCGTATACTACATAAAGATGGGAAGGGAACCTCTTTCTGTCTTAGCAGACTTCTGAAAGGGAACTGCCCTCGCCCCTTTTTGCTACAGCAGGTCTGCTAGATCTTAGTTTTGAATCTCGCTGTGCCAGAACTTGAGGCATAGGAAGAGCCGGCCCCACACGGACATCGGGAGCAGCTGTGCTTGGGGCATTTAGGAAGGGGAACTAGTAAATTCCAAGTGACAGAGGTGGACAAACAAGAATTTGAGCAAAAGGGGCTGCTGCTGTTCCACTCTTAAAAAAAAAAAAATACCTAGGCTGTTCATGAACTGGGTTTAATAGCCATTCCAGCATGCATACCAAACTTGAAGGCCTGTGGCAATAGGAGCTGCCTTAGCTTTACTGTCTCCTGTAGAGATGCAGAGTGAAGACAAAGTGTTGTGCAGCTATTTGCTCCAGATGCTCCTCTCTGAACCAGAGGAGGATTTATCCTGAGTACTTTATGACAAGGTGATGGGAAAAATCAAAGGGGAGGGGGATTGTCTTACATTAGGGAACCCTGCAGCACTAGGTTTGTCTCCCCATTGTGCTAAGGGCATAATTTACAGATCCAAAGCAGCCTCCAGAAGCGCCAAGGCTCTTCATAAAATGGGCTGGGGTTTTGTGGGGTTTTTTTTTGTGTTCTCTTATCAGTTTGTATTATTTTTGTGTCTGTCTTCATTATCCTCAGGAGAGCTTATGGGACAAAGTTTAAGCTGGCAGGATTGTATTGCTTGCCTCAGGCTCTTTTTTTTTTTTTTTTTTGGGTTGGTGTTGTAAAACAAGTATTTCTCTTCCTCAGTTAAAAAACCCAAACAAACCCAAAAACACACCCTCCAACAACTGAATACTAATCCTTTAATGCTACTTCTCCTTTCTAAGGGGTAGAATTATGTTATAGGCTGAGTCCCTCCCTTTCAGCCCCTCCAGGTTTGGGTTTTTTTTAAGGACCAAATGTGGTATTCTGAAGTTTTGTAACCAGATTGCCAAAGGTGAAAACCCAAGCAGAGTGCTTCTCTTCCAGAAGCACCCCTGCTTCAAACAAACAAGCAAGCAAAAAACCTGAAGAAATTACACAAAGCATGAAGAGGTAAGTGCCCCCTAAAGCCAAATACCTGAAAGCAAGATGATTTTATAAACCATGTGACTCAGCTTTTCTGTTTTCAGAAGTTTCACGTGAATATTTGAGGGAAACATAAGACTGTTCTGTGTGGAAAGCACCTACTGTTGCAGGAAAGCTGTAGTGGCAAGGGAGGAGGCCTAATAGCATAGGTAGGAAAACATTAGAGACSTTTGGAATGGGCTCTTTATTGACCCATGTTAGAAAGAGAGAGGAGAGAAAGTGCTTAGAAGATGGATAAAATGTGGCAGCGGTTTCCTAGTCTTAACTGTACTGTTGAATCTCACTTTAATGACATCCTTGTTCCTGTGAGAGAAGATTTCTTGAATCAAAATAGGCCCAAAGGAAGCTGCCCATGCTGTGATAACACGTTTGGTCTGATGTAATTTGGGAACAGGGAAAGGGGAGGTTAGAATCTCTAACCGCAATCAGGAGAGGAAGGTTGCCCTTAAACCATTTTATCCTTAGCAGGCTGGGTGTGATAAAACTCCTGTTTAGCTTGACCCTTGGCAGGGTAGACAGGCAGCTAGCCTGCCTATGTTACTAGCTACTTCTGAGGACCAGATTTTATTTCAGTCAAAGGGGAAGGCTTCAATTCTTCATTTCATGTTCAATGTTCTTAATAAAAAATTCTTGTTCAGGCTTTGCAGGTCTGGCTGCTTTTTAACACCCCCCCAACCTGAACATTAATCTAGTGTTTGAGAAGTACAACCTTCATCAAAATATTACTTTTGATTTTTATTGCTGCAGAGAAATATAGAGCATAGGAAACTTTTCCCATCCATAACTACCTGAGCTTTTAAAGTTTCAGTTATTAAAGATATGTGTACCTCTCCTTCTTAAGCCCTAAGGGAACAGGAGTGATACAAAGTGGCAGTGAAAAACACATATAACAAGAAGAGATCCGTTCCTGGCAAAAGAAGTTCAGGCACAAGGCACCACACACTAAGGACCCTTCACCCTTGGATAAGTAAGATGCTCTGGCACCAAAAGAAAGCTCCTGTTACATCAGCACAACACTTCACCAGGTTTTTTGGTCATTTTATTTTTGAAAGTTGTGTTTTGTACAAAAAAAAATTACCTTAAACACCACCATGAAAAACAGTAACAACAGACTTAGTGACTTCCTATTTTTCCCATGTTATGAGAAAGATTGAGACTGTAACAAAAGTCAAAGAAAGCAGGAATTGTTTGCCCACTCTAAACCCAGCAAGAAAGCAGGGCCACCCCTTTTCCCTCAAATGTCACTGTTCAGACTGCTTTGGTAGTATTAAAAATACAGGAACCTTGTCCATACTCTGCTGTTAGCAGTAGTGGCTTGCTTATTCACAGTCTTTGCCCTCAAGACTGAGGACAGTTCTCTGCCAGTCTACAATAGGGCAGAACAGGATTGCTTAGAATCTAGCCCCTCACATAAAAAGCAATTGGGAATCAAGGTGCCAAGTTCCTGAAGGTTCCAATTAAGTCTTATAACTCAAGCTGTACCTGCTTTTCACCAGGGCCCCAGGAGGTGGTCTCTCTCACTCCCAGCCAGTAGCAGTATGCAAGTACCATCTGCACAGGGCAAGTACCTTAAGACTGGTCTGCACCATGCTTAAGGGGACAGTGATTTATGAAAGCTGACCTTGTAAGCGTGGGAGTCCCTTACGCAGTTTTTAATGTGCTAGCATTCTTGTCCTTGGCTTCTATGGTTCCTTTTTTATAAAAATAAATTCTAGTAGCTTCACAGGAAAACCCTCTGCCAAACAAGGAGCTTTCGGGGAGCATGAAATCACAATGCTGACAGTGACTGAGCTGTGTGGGCAGTCACCTCGGAAAGCTTGTAACAGAACTCAGGTGACAGCTACCTGTCGCATTCTGCCTTGATGTCAGTTTCAGTTTCAGCAAATGTTCCCTTTACTTAGCAGCACATCATTTCCTTTTGCTTCTCAAGGATTGAGAAGACTGAAACAATATTTTGACTGAACTGGAAAGTCACGAGATTGTACTTAACTCCTATAGTTTTTTAACATTGCCTCTCTCCAGTCTGAGAGGATGGCATGCATCCCTTTACATCTGTTGAAGGAAACCAGTGTGTACGCTTCAACATATTGCCATTAGGAAAAGAAAAGACTGCAGAGGTGCTAATGCTTCTTCCACCCCCACGGAGTCTGGCATAGAGCATTCTGTGCAGGACATGCTGGCAGAAACAGTGCCTAACAGTGCAGAAGCTAGAAAAGCTGAAAATGCATTCAAAGAAAAATAATTCCAGTGTCTTACAGATCCTGTAAACCCTAAGGGAAAAAAAACAAAAGACACAAAAGATCCCTCCTACAGTCTCAGCTGTTTTAACCCACTGCCTCATTTTCCTTCCCCTTTCTGCACCCACCCWTGGCCCTTTTTTCCTCTCAGTGATTCATCTCTCATTCCTGCTCAGTGCTGAACGCTCATAYTGCGTTCTTCCTGTCTTCTACTCAACTCTCAGCACTTTTTCCCCTCCCCAGCTCTGCTGCATTTTTGAAAACCTAAACCAGCATTATATTCATAAGACATGCCTTCAGGGACCAGTGCTGTTCACACCCAGAGGCATCCACGGGAATTGACACACGAGACAGCAAAAGCAAATAGTGTAAAGAAAATCAGAAGTGAGAGAAGGAGAACTGGCTGGGAGGCACCCGGCTAAACAAGCGCTGGGGAGATGGGGAGAAAAGAACTCAGTGTTGAAAGCCTATCACATTGGTAGCAAATGGTCATCCCGTTCTTCCGACTCCTCACCCAGCTGGTCATCACCCACACCACGGTATGCAGCTGGTGCATTTCGAGGCTTAGATCTGCAGACAAAGTCACAGCCATCCTACAAGCACAGGATATTGCACCGGAATCAGATTGCAACCCAAAGCAAAGCAGCTTCTGTGATTTCCCTTTTGCTAAGGGATTATGCCTATCCCTGTGCTATCCGAGACAGGTCCCCAAAACTTGTCTTGACAAGAGAAGTGCACATACAAACATCCTACTTGGTCTTGAAAGCTCTGGGCATACTGATTAACAGTATGCAGCAACATCACACTGAGACAAGCATGGAGGATAAATGGCACTGCCTACAGTGACCAAGGAAGGGTTTCAGGGAGTCGGATATGAACATTTCACAGTCCCCAGCTTAACATTCCTACCTGGAATGTGTTAACCACTAATGAGCATGTGTTTAGTTTGTTATGTAGCAATCGCAGGATATCGGCAGGGAATCAGACTCAGCAAGGATTCAAAAATAGAGTACTCAAAAAAACAAACAAAAAAMCCCAACAGATACTCTCTTCTTCTGCCTCAGGGTACACTACCCTGGTGGTAGGTCTACCCAAGAGACATAGTCCCTGAAGACAAGGCAGATGCCATTTTCTCCTGTCCTAACATATGGGCCAGGCTGGGAATATACAGGGATTTTCACTCACCGCCACCAAATTGCCTAGGTCTTGCCAGAAGGCAAAGTGAGGAAACTGCTCCATGCCCTTTGCTCCCACTACAAGGCGCTGGTAGAGGAACCCACCAATGATGTAGATTGCAATCAGTGAAGCAAACCTGGAGGGCAGAATTAAAAATCAGAGCTGAAGAAATCCTATAGACAACCTCTTCTGAGCCAGCTACCTGCCTCAGGTTGGTATTGGAGCAAGTAGCTGAGCACCACTCAAGAACAGCTATAAACAGAGACCAGACCAGAAACGGTCCCCAAAATACTGACCTGCTAGTATAAATCTTTCAGCAGCATTACATGAAGTAGTGCCTCTAAGCACAAACACAGAAAATGAGTCAAGGCTCCTGGTCTGAATTCCCAGCTCTGGCAAAGAGCTGTTGTACAATTTTAGGAAGTCACGTCTTCCATGTTTCAGTGTACTTGTCTGTAAACTATGAAGGAGGGTGTCTACAGGGAACAGAGCAGCTCTGCAGCATCATGTCTTGAGCAAGAGCTTTTGTCCAAAAAGCTCAGAGGTATAGTAACATCTAATGGTGGCTGTGGATGGGTATACCACAATTATCGAGTCTAGTATAGCATTTGCTATGTTTCTAAATGGACTGGAGATTATGGCCTAGACACAAACAGCTCTTCCAACGACTCACGTGATCAGTAGAATGGAGCCAACGCTGAGGTGGGAATCCTCAGCTGGACAAGCCACACTGCTGTCCATCTCAAAGAGGTAGAAACAGTCCTGCTCCTTTTCCCGCTCTTCTGAAATAATGCTGAATGAACTCTGCAATTTGGGAAAAGTTAAGTCACATGAAAATATGCCCAGGCATACTGAACTTTACCAGAAGACAGTTTTATCACTGTTGGTGCAGCTAGGCAACAGACACTGGAGGACAGAAGAAAACCTTGCTGCCTCCTCAAAGCCCTCCTGCTTATAAACAACCGTTTGTCTGGCAACCTCCTGCTCCTCTCCCCCCTCATGTGTCACTCACCGCTGTAACTCCCCGCTTGCAAGAAATCATTATCACAGCTCTTCTCTTCTCACCACTGCAGTGCCTGCCATATGAATCACCTCCTTTATAAATCAGCATGATCCAGTCACCTGCCAAGAGAGAAACAATATAGGCTGCAAATCCAGATCAGGAGGTGAAAGGCAGATACTAAGGAAGAAAAGTATTCAGTGGAATCTTACTTCCATTGAAGACCTGGGTTTCATTGATTCTTCCTATCACTGTGGTCCTTCCACTCTGTCTATCCATTTGCACCAGGCCCCCAAAATCATGCACGGTGCTGTTGACCTCCCTGCACACCCTGAAATGGTAGACGTAGTTTTCTGTTTTGCCTTTCTCCACAGTCACGTTAAACCTGCAGCAGGGAGAGGACAGAACAGACAGCCCATAGGATTACAAAGAACATGGCTCAGAGCAGCAGACACTCGAGACCTGGAAGCCAGTCACAGCCCATACTAACAGGGGAGCCCATTCTGCAGTCTGGCCCCAAATCTTCCCCTCCCCTTGGGCTAAGGATAGGCACTGTGCAGCCCAAGGCCTGCAGCGTGTTGTACTGTACCTCATTTGGCTCAGGGGTTCTAGTTTCTTCAGCAGGGCTCTTTCCATTTGCGACTCGCTGCTTTCATCACCAATCACATCACAGCTCCTCTCTGTTGACTGTTCAGCTCCCACACCCACAGCAAAGGCCATAAAGACTACCAGCACAGCAGAAGTACCGCAAGGTGATGACATCCTGGACACACACCACAGAGAACACAGAGGATTAACTGTTTCAGCCCCCTGCAAACGAACTTCAGGGTCACGGAATCAATGATTGGCCACTTCCTCAGTCCTGACTGCAAAAAAGGAGAAGTCAAAATCTAGAAACATCTCACAGTTCCCAAAGGACATGAAATCTAAATCTCGTGCATAGTCAAAGACAATTCACTGGGCCGATTTGGGATTCTTTTCTGAATTTTGCCTCGGGGCTGCAAAAAGTTTTGCTGCTGAGCACATTAATTAGCATTGATTCAGCCAGAGCAGAGCCCAGCAAGCTGAATGCTAGAGTAAGTTTCAGGCATAAGCCATTGTTCGTTATTGCATCGCGCTGAGAAGCCAGTCAGCAGAAAATGATTTACCAGGCCTCTAATCAATCCTCTTTGCAACTCTCGTGTGAAGAGCTTGCAGGGAAGAGCCACTGTGATTAGTCAGGCTCTGTTTGTTCAAGTGCCTTAATCTTATAATTATGTTATCTTTCTAGTACTACTTTAGCTGAGAATCTGAACGTGTTTAATAATACTAAGCTGCAATTTCACAGAACAGTTTTCTTCTGTTTACACAGGTGAAGATGGGAAGGAGGAAACTGAGACGTCCTATGTAAGATCCAACTGAAGATAACAATGAAGCCTAGAAGATTTGGCTTTCAGGTTCATGCTAAAATCACGTATGAAACATTCAATGATTGCACCAGCCAACCACAGTGGTGCAACAGATTCCCCTCTGCTTCTCCCGTCACAGATTTCAGTAAAGCTCCAGATGCTGGCAGAAGGCAACCGACAGACCCACAACTAAATAAGCACCTGGCTGCAGCTAGACAGAGAGCCTGCTAGAGGGACAGCCTGTTTTGCTGAACCTAATGATTACCCCCAACCCCTGCAGAGTCCACCATGACGGCTTACAACTACCAAGCCAGCTCTCTGATCGCCGCGGAGGTCAGATGCAAGTAYGATGAGGTCAGATGCGCTGAAATGAGGAAGCCCGTGACACAAGAACTCGTGATTCGTCTCTCACAAGACCAAAAGCAGAAGCCTGCCCTTCCCACTAGCCACGGCTTCTCCGGGCAACTTACTGGCAAACACTTCACTCGCACACAGGTGAAGTAAAAAGCGATGCGGCCACGCTTCTATTTTCCCCTTGGCCGGTTACCGCTCCGGCTGACAGCCTCGGAGGCGGGCTGCCGCTGCCCGAGCCGCTGCCCAGCGCTGGGACCCAGCCGCCCGCCCGGGGCAGGGCACGGTTTCACCCCCGCGGCGGCCCCAGGGGCCTCGGTGCCACTCCGCTCCCCCCACCCCCAGAGCCCAACCCGCCGCCGCCGGCCCCGCGCCGCCGCACCCACCTGCTGCCGCACCTGCTGCCGCACCTGCTGCCGCACCTGCTGCCGCACCGGCCCCGCCCGCCGCGCCGCCCGGCCTCCCCCCGCCGCGCACGGGCACGGGCACGGGCACGGCCGCCCCTACGGAAGAGCGATCCGCCGCTCACGGGCATCCCATGCTGCGCGCTCGGCGGTGACGGGGCGGCCCGGGGACCGCAGGCGCGGACGGCACCGGCCTGCACCGACCTCCTCCGCGGTCCCGGCCGGCTCCCCTCGCCCGCCCCGTGAACCGGAAGCAGGAAGGGCGTGGCGGAACTGGCGCTCTCCGCCAATGGAAGCCCGGGCGCTGCCAGGATCGCCGCGCCCACTAGCGGTTCCTCAGCGAATGAGGAGCAGCGTTGGAAAGCGGCGGCTTCTAAAGCCCGCCCCAGCCTATAACGTGGGCGCTCCGGAGCCCGCCTCCTTCCTCTTCGCCGTCCAATGGGCGGTGAAACAAGGCGTGAAGATCCCGCCTCCCCTCGCTTCTCTTCCAATGAACGATGAGGGCCAGCAGAAAGAAGCCCCGTAGCGCCCGCCGGCTAGCCCCTCCCACCCGAGAGCCACTGCGAAGGACGGCTCGAGGCGGGAGCGGCTCGCCCAATGGCGGAGAAGCACGCGCCGTCGGTCCGCCCCGCCCCTCGCCCCGCCCCCCGCCCCTCCGGTGCCAGAAGCCCTGAGGTGCCCGGCGGCGGTGCCGTAGGCCGGGGCTCTGCGGGTCCCCGTGTGAGAATAACCCAGTGCAGGTGCTCTGTAACTTTTCCACCTCGAAGCCGAACTCTCACCTCTGGCCCTCGTACAGGTTTCGGATCACCCGCAGACAGCTGAGCACGTCAGTACAGGTGAAAGGCTTCTCAGCGTCCTCGAGCCGTCGCCTGCCTTCCCCCTCGCTCCCTCTGTCGAAGGCCGTAGTGGGCCATCGCTGTCCTTGGACTTTGCCATCCCCCCCGTGTACCTCCAGAGTGGCTTCTTGTTAAACAAGCAAGGGAGACCATTCTTCATAAAACTGGTTTGTGGCCTTGATCCTTCCGATTTTGTTCCCGCCTGACATATTGTTTTGTTATACTTCGGAATAAAGGTGTCTCTTCCAGCTCCTGCAAGTTTTGCCAGTGCAGAGGAATTCCAGGTCCAGCTGATCATGCACAAGGTTGGTGGACTTGAGCATACTGAGTATGATTAATAAAGCTATAAATTATTTGAGACTGGCATATTTAAAGGACATTTCTCGTCTTAAGTCGTGCCCCCACTGTGATGGTAAGAGGGTCCACTTTCCAGAGCTCTGTTATTGGAAGGGACGGATGTTCTTTGCCAGAGCTCTGAGGCTTTTGCATCTTTTAGTTAAGAAAGAAATGATGGATTTAGTGAACTTGTCAACATGCTAGAGAAGCCACTTGTTTGAGAGGGGTTTGGGAGGCTTCCCTACGGTATGCTGCTTCAGTAGTGAGGAACTGGGAAGGAGCATTGTTGGCTCCTGGAAGACTGACCGATTTAGTCCTGCTGTGATTTGTGTCCTGCTGCTGATTCCCCTGGGAGTATGGCACAGACATCTCAGCTGCAGAGGTCAGATTTATTTATATTCACACTTAGCTATTAATGGTGTGTTGCCTGCATACCCTCCTATGGTGCAATCACTTCCTCTCTATTTCCTGTCCAAACTAAGAACTCAACTTCTTGCTGATATTCGAGAGAAAATGGTAAAACACATCAAAACAGAGCTCTTAATTCTTCCCCGCCAGCCTTCACTTCTCCACTTGTTCACAAATAATGCCATCTTCATGATCACACTGGCCCTGCAGGGAGCCTGGAGTGCCTTTGGCTGCAGCCTTTTCCCCTTGGGCTGGGCATTTAAGCAGTGTCTGAACCTTGTTAGTTTCTTCCCAGCCACACAGATTACATTCCCAGCTAAGCTGTCATCATGACTATAGCAAATTCTCCCTCTCTGGGCTTGACAGCTCTCTTTAGATTTCTCTGATATCCGTTCAAAGCATTCAGGAGAGACTTTCCTCCTCTTGTGTTGCTCTGCTGTCTTCTGCCTTCCCCTTCCTTTCAAGTACAGACTCCCTGTCTTGCTGTCTACAGGCCCTACCCAGGTTTGGAAGGAATCTCATGGGTGCAATGTGCCACCATTAGAGGCAAGTGTGTGATGGAGGAATTTGCAGAAATATCGAATCCATGCCTTCCCAGACATGTGCATTGTAACAAATTGGCCACAACACTCTATATCAAACTAAGCATCCTCCCAGGCAATCACTTCTCAAATTTACAGCATGTCACCAGGACGGGGAGCAATCGTCCCTGTCTTAGAACTGAAAACCATGGCAAACTCCTTTGTTGAGAATGTCAAGGCAATTCTTGTAAATGAACTGTACCAGTGAGGAAGACGTACAGCCCAAGCCTGGCAAACATCTTCAATCTGAGTATGAACTGGAAGGGATCAGAATCTGGATCAAAAYAAAAATCAGCCAGCCATGCAGCTAAGAGGTTTCTCAGGATGCTAGAAGCATCAGTACTCCCCACCATTCTCATCAGTGGTCAATCTTCACTACTTCAGAAGAAAACTATCCTTTGCTGTTGTTGCTGACCACAGAGTCACAGAATGGTTGAGATTGGAAGGGACCTCTCAAGGTCATCTGGTCCAACCTCCTGCTCAAGCAGTTGCCCAGGACCCTGTCCACACGACTCTCCATGGAGGGAGACCCCACAACCTCTCTGGCCAACCTGTGCCAATGTTCAATCACCCTTACAGTATAAAAGTGTTTCCTGATGTTCAGAGGGAACCTCCCGTGTTTCAGTTTGTGCCCATTGCCTCTGGTCCTGTCACTGGGCACCACTGAAAAGAGCCTGGCTCTTCTTGTACCCTCCCTTCAGGTATTTATATACATTAATAAGATTCTCCCCAAGGTGTCTCTTCTCCAGGCTAAACAGTCCCAGCTATCTCAGCCTCTCCTTATAGGAGAGATGCTCCAGTCCTGTCATCATCTTTGTGGCCCTTTGCTAGACTCTCTCCAGTATGTCCATGTCTCTCTTGTACTGATGCTGTTGAGATGTTGACTCAGAGGGTCTTGAGGGATGCCAGCTCTCAGTGCCTGCCTGTGTCTCAAGCACATTCACACTGGGTGTTGGGTGTAGAAAGAGTTCCCAGTAGAATTGTCCAAAGCTCACAAGGCTTCCTTCTCAAACCCATGCTGTCCACCTCTACCTCCCTTTTGACAGCAGTTGGGCTGCCAGTTTGCCGTAGCCATTGCTTATCCCACTTTTCACCTTGTAGTCTCGTTATTCACCTTTTTCACCTTGTGCTCTCGCTATCCACCTGCTTCTGACCTGAGAGGGAGCTCTTCAGAGCAAGACACATTCTCACGATTACTACGTCAGTGTAATCATAGCCTCTTGCATTGGCAACAAGTAGAATACCCATGAGCTTTGTGATTAATCACGTCTTCCACTAATGGCTGTTCATAAGACATCCCTCATCAGGTTAGGAAATGGAAGTTGTTGCACTTCCACTGCTCTCCATTCTGTTGTAAATTTGGTTATTTTGAGCAGCTGGAGATAGAGGTTGCAACTTCACATTTCTTGTCTTCTGAATGTAGCCTCAGGTTTCCTGTTTCACAGGCGTTGAGCCCTGTCGCTCAACAGCCTGATCGAAACATCTAGTCATACGCACTCTTTGCTTTGGCATGGAGGGAAGCAGATCAGAAACTTCTGCAGCTGAAGCAAGTGAGGAAATAATTTATACTTCCGTCAAATTTTCTCAGACTCCTCTGCCGAGGGCCAAAGCTGGATGGGAAAGGAGAGGTAAGGAAGCTGGATGAGGTAGGTCAACAAAAGATTTTATTTCAAGCGAAAGCAAGTTCTAACAAAAACACTCTGATCTGGCCACTGACTTTGCGTACCAGCTCACGGTGCTGTTGCTTTTGTTCTAAAATTACTGTGAGTATTTTACTGTGATAAAAGCTGATGGGTCAGAGACCCAGCATTGTTCCCCTCCTTCTCTCTGTCAGACCCCTTTCGGTGTTTACTCCTGGGCATTCAACCCAGGCATCCTTTTCTCCAAAAGAGGTTTGCAGTTTTAAAGTTGTCTGCTTCTCAGCAATAAGAGATTGTCAGCAGTAGTTCTTTGAAGGGCAGGCGAGATGCGAGTACAGATAAATTAGAGGCGTATGCTAATCAGAGATCAGAGACAGAGGAGGCATATGAGATCATCCATTCTCTCTCCAGTGGGGCTCTGCAGGATTCTTTTGTGATACATTTTTTCCTGTGTTTTCTCTGTTCTAGTTTTACATACCTCCCAGTGAGCAAATTTTCAGCTTTTGCCTTGAGACAGTTCTGCAGGGCATTTTACTACCAGGAAGATTTTCTTAGTGCTTTCCTTAAATTTTCTCTTCACTTATTTCTGTTCCATTCCCCCTGTTCAGGCCTTGCAAATGTCACACTGAGCAATTTTTCTGGCTGCTTAGTTGAGAAATACCACCTTAGAAGAGTGAGATTTTGCACTGATGATCATTCTTTATAAGCGTCTCCTTCCCATGAGCTGATTGCTCTTCCTCTAAATGCCCATGTGCTTTAGATGAGTTGTGTTGCATTGGCTGCAACACTAATGGTTGACATTAGCTCTTTTCAGAGCTGTTACAGCAAAGGGGGCTCTCGCTCTGGGATACGAGATTTCTGTGCCCTGATCAGAATAACTGCATACGTCTGTGGTTGTTACTGCTGCCTGGTCACTTGCTGCACTATGGAAACAAAGCCAGCACAGAAACCCCCAAGTTCCTATCTGGTAATCACACTCCTGCTTGGAAGGCAGTCTTGCTTTTGCATGTGTTTTCATCAGAAGTAATGTTTTCTGTTGCATCAAAAAACACAGGGGCATCCCTTAATTCCCTGCCGTTTGTGTTCACTCGCACCCTGTTGGAGGTGGACATTACCCGATGCCCTCTTGAGATGTTTGCAGTTTTCTTTTTAATATTCTTCCTCTTCAAATTCCTTTATGTACCCTCATCTTTTTGAACTGAAGTCAGAGGACTTAAAATAAGGAAGCTGATCTTTGAACACACTTTCTGTGCATATTATTTGATTATTTCCCAGCTCTCTTCTGTGTGCAAGGAGTCCCTAAGGTGCGCAGTTTAAGTACCTTTCTTTAGAAGATCTTTATTTTCAACTCTGTTCCCGCCTCCATCACTTTTGAGAGATGTGCTCTCAGGTATTTAATCTCTGTTTTCAAATGCACACCCTTGCTACCAAGTCATCCCTGTGACACAGTATCACAGGTATATCACAGGTGTATAGATCAGTCCTCTGGTCAAACCAACTGTTTTTGGCTCTCATGGACTCCTTGAAAATGAAGAGTTGCCCTGGCTGTCTTCTGTTTGGCTTCCAGAGAGCCTTAGATATGCCACACTACCAAAATGTCAGTCTGGCAGTCACTTAAGACAGTGTTAGCCTGTGTGGCATGCTTGTAGTAACAGTGATAATGAGATCTGTGCCCTAGCCAAGGACAGGATTGTCGTTTCCCAAATCCTCCTCCCTGGCCCTAGGTAGTCATGCTGCTCCCATACTGACGTAGACAGGAGCTGAGGGGAGCTATCTGGGGCAGCACAATGACATTCTTCAGATTGTCCTAGAAGACTTGAATTATAAAATGGTAACAGCTTTCAGTTTTCAAACTGAGTCTGGACTCCCAAACCTAAAAATATTGGGTCACGTTGCTTGCAGATGAATACGCATATCACAGTCATTTCTCCAGAGCACTGACAGACCTAACTGGGTGTTTTGTATACTAGAAAGTTATACATTAGATATTTATGTCAAATGTCCACCGGTCCACTTCTCCCTTCCCTTGGGAGACGCTTCCACAGTTCCTCAGACAACTACATGGAAATATTTCTGGATGCTCTATTCAGATTTCCCTCCTCGGTTTCAAACTCATCCCAGGTACTTCTCCCTTCCTTTTCTACAAGAGCTTCACATGTACTGCAGGGGCTGAGGATCAAGCACAAACCCCTGAACCTGTTTTAAAAAGGGGGAACTGCAGGGACTCCCTTTTACAAGGGGTAAAAATCCTGATTTATGAAATTTTTTATTCCACTTCCCTGGATTGATCACTGCAGTTCAAGTGAGGCTCAAATTCACCTTCAATATGACTTGCCCTCTTCCCTCTCTTTTTTCCTCCCAAAATTATCTAATGGCATCCTTTTTCATTATTAAGAACTGAAGTGAACTCTCCCACTGCTCTGGTTGTGGAGGTGCCCTGGGATTTTGTTTTGATGCTGAGTCGAGTCAGTTCCTTTTTTCTGCTGTTGGTTTGAAACAATAGAGGGTGAACTGCTCTATTCATTACCAGGAGGCACCAGCTCGGATGCCCGGTGCTGACATTTAAGGATTAACTGTTTCACTGACTGTCATCCCAGTCGCCTTGTCCTGGAAGTAGTTTTCCCTCAAATCCGGAACAGTGATCTGGAGGATGCATGAGATAGCTTCTTTGAGAGGCAAGAGAGGAAGGAAAACAGAAGTGCAAATCCTCAGAAATGTGGTCTCAGAACAAAGAATTATGTTTCAACAGTATTTATCCCCTTTTACTTAGTTTTCAGTTGTAATCTGCAGAGAAGAAGCTCTACCCTACCCCTTAACCTCGGGCTGACTCAATTCTCTTGAGGCTTAATCTGATGGCAAAACCCAGTGACCTTACAATAGGAATAGAGAGCAGGCAGACAGAACAGCTACCCAGTTAAAGTCCTTCAGTTCTCCCGTTGTCCTCTTGCATGAAACTGAGTAGGTTGTAACTGAAATGTCTTTCTGTATTTTGTAACTGAAGAGAGATGTGTTTTTGTTCTTTAATTATGATTAAAAAAAATAAATAAATGTTGGTGTTTTTTAACTACAAGCGGGGCAGCTAAAAGATCCTGCAAGCTTCAGGAAACACGACAAAACCTTTACCTTAGGAAAGATCTTTCTACCAAAAGAATGATGCTTACAACAAAGCTCCCTCATGCTCTCCCTCGTTACCTAGAAACTTCTTTTAGCCAAAACTGCAGGCTTAAATATATTGCTATAAACCAGAAACTGGTCTTAAAACCGGTGAGCCTGCAAATTTGATCTCTAAGATCAAAATAAATTAATTTTTATTAATTGATTAATTGATTAATTGATCTGGTCTTTCTGTATTTGGACAAAGATTCCAATGCTTAAAGGATACGTTCTTGTTTTTAAGTGAAGTCCCTTCCCTTTCTGTTTTAGCACTGGCTTTCTTTGTCCTTCCCACAATATTCTTGATACATGATGTGCATTTGTTTTCAACCTCTACCAAGAGATCCTAAAAAAAGTCTCCCCTACTGCTTACAAATATTTCATTCTTTTAGCCATCCCTTTTAATTTCTCTCTAACAAACTTCCTCATTTTCCTGTAGTTTCCCATTTTGAAATTATTATACCACAGTGCCTTTTGTTGTTGTTGTTGTTGGTTTTTGGCTCTGTTGAATCTCAGCGCATTTGTGTTCTCTGCAGCAGAGAAGCTGCTGGATGGAGCCACGGTGAGCCGGGTGGCCTGAGCACGGCTCAGGGCAGTCACAAGCTGCTTCGCTTTCTGTGTTTCCTGGCTTGCCACTCCGCGAGGTACCTATTGATGGTGTCTAAGCATTCAGTCTCAGCATCATGCCCTGACATGGCATTTGCTTAATTTAATGCGATTAATTGATGCCTGTCGTCACCGTGCTTCCCTCATGGTTGCTCTGGTTCTTTTTGCCGGTTCGTGAGTGCTGTCACCATCCTTGTCTGCATATAATTCCAACCCGATGCATTTAGTAGTATTCGCCTGGTCTGCAGGGTTGCTGTTACTGTTACCTCTTGATGCAGTTAGTTATTTAACCTAATTTGACTGTAATTTTGCTTGAGCAGAGAACAGCCCCTCTGTCTTCCTTGTGTATTTTGTATCCTATTGCTATGACATCCTACTCACAGCCCTTCTACCAAGTTTTCAATGTACTTGCTGTGGTAGTGTCTTTGCTTAAAGCTAGTCTTCCGCTCCCTCCATCTTACTCCTTAGACTCCTAGCGTTTTTAGGGAGTACAGATATGTTTCTTTGGGCCTTGTGACACGACTGAGAGAGAATCACCTCAGATTTCATGAGCTCTACCAGGGACTTTGCCGCTGGATTTGAGTAGAAGACTCTGGAGCACCATAAGAGCAGGATGTGGTACCTAAGCTTAAGCGAGAAACGCAGGGAAATCCTGGGTTCCTCAACATCCATAACCATTAGCTGCACGTTTAGTGCTTCTTAGAAAGTCCTATTGTCTATACAGCTGTCATAATGACATTAATAAAACAAGCAAACCAAACCCCCCTGGAGCTCATCCGTGGCAGTAAGTGTAATCCTCTCCTCAACCTGGGAGAGAGGAGATTTTAGTGCTGAGATTTCAAACAGCTTATGGAAAGTGAATGCCTCTCAGCTCCAGGAGACGACAAGGGAAAGCAAGGTGTAGCCTGGAGGCTAACGGGTTGTGCTGTACATGAGCAGACCTCTACATGGAGAGTCCTGCCCCACCTTTGAAAGGAAGCTGTGCTGGGCTACGGTGGAGGCTGCCCCAAAGAGTCACCCTCTGCCACTGGCAGCAAGTGAACAGCTGACAGTGGTGGTGAAAGGGTGGAGGGGCATCCCAAGGTCTTCAAGGCTGGCCCTCCTGTCCTGCCACCCCGCCATCGGAGAGGCGGATGAGAGCGTAGGACTGACTTGGGAGCATCCTGGGAAGATGTAACACGACCGTGTGTCTAAGCCTGTGAACAGGATGCTGAGGTTAAACCTGTCACTGTTGCTGAGAGAGCTGGGGGAAAGGCCTTGGGTTTCTTTTTGCATTTAAGCTGGAACACAGTGGCTGTAGCAGTGCAGCTCTGTGTTTCCACCCTGAGCTTCAACGCTGAGGCAGGAGTGGGTTTGCTGGGAGGCTCCTGCCCACGCGAGGTGTCACATGGTGCCTGGGGGGCTCTGGCTGACTTGGGGCAGGTGCTTTCTCTCCTGGGGTCAGCCACTGCAGGGGCTGGACCAGCCAGCTCTGTGGCCCCGCAGGGGCAGAGCTGTGGCTGACCTGGAGACAGGTACACCTCCTGAGAAGCTCAGGCAGGGAATGATGGCTCCGGGCTGAGCTGAAATGGGGCCCTGGGCTGGTGGGCAGGGGTGTGGGGAGGCCCCGGGGACGCTGGGCAGTGATGTGCAGAGTGTAGACGGACGGGGTGCTCTGAATAGTTCAGTTCCTTATGGAAATGCCCAGGACACAAGCAAACTACATAAAACCACTGTCAGTTTTCATGTGGCTCCTGTTCACTATGGTTTCTTTTCTCTTTTACAGCTCCCTGTCTGTGGCTAGCAGTTGTGCCGGGCTTGGCTATAGGCTTTGGGGTACTGAGCATCTCCCTAGCGATTGCTTTGATTTGGAAGATGAGTAAGTGCACAAAGGGGTGCTGAGGATGAGCAACCAACAGCAAAAGACCAGAGACTCATCTAAGCACAGGAGCTCAGATCCTGAACTCCATTATATGAGGTTAAACCAGAAGCTGTTCTAGGTTTCTACCAGCCTTAAGTACCCACTGCCTATCCAGAATATTTTGAAGAATATATTCCTTGTGCAGACCCCAGGCAACCCATTTCAGATTTTGTGGCAAAGAGCAGTGAAACATATTGAAAGGTTTTTGTAAAGTTGTCTGCTGTAATTATAGTGGTAAACTGTAGAACAAATATGCAAGGTCTGTAACATTTTTGCATGCATGCAGAAGGTGCTAGACCATGTGGGAGAGCCTACTGTTTGCTGCTTAAAATCCGTTCACCTGATGTGTGATGTGATCACACCGTACCCACACAATGATGTAATTTTTTCCCTTACTTTTTGCACACCCAGAGTATTGTCTGCTTTCAGATAGCCAGTTTTGGTTCTCAGGTATCTGAGTAGTTCAGAGGAAACCCGGGGGGGCGGGGGGGTGTGTTGCACCAGCATCAGAGTGCATGTGACTCTTGTACGAAGATTTGGAAATTGCACAGAGGATCTGAAGTTCAGTGTTCATGCATTGTTATTTTTAGATGCTTATATTGACTTGTGTTTTCTGCATTGCAACTATCCAGAAGAGTTGCTTTTCAGCAGGTCCTTGCTGACAAGTGTCTTTCTGTTGGTTAATGGTAGAGAAARCTGGTATTTTGATTCCTTTACAGGTGACTCCCACCCACACTGCCCTGAGCAGTGGGTAGCCTACAGAGGGAGCTGCTACTCCTTCTCCAAGGAGAAGAAGGACTGGCATTCCAGCCAGGAATCCTGCTGGGCACAGGGAGCTCATCTCCTGGTGATCAGCGATACCAGCGAAATGGTAATGGTTTTCTTATTATTTGAGGATCTTCCATTTCCTTGCAGATACCTCAGTGATTGACATCCAAGCAGTGCTGTCTAGCAATATTTTGATTTTAAAGGAGAGGAAGGATTTATGACTGCGACATTATAGTGCACTTCCAGTTTCAGTATGCACCTTAGAAGTTCCCAGAAGGCAAAGAAGCAAAGGGGAGAAGGGAGAGGTGGGGGTCACTGTCAGCTACTCAGAATCATGCTAGGAAGGATGTTAGGAGACAATCTTCTCCACTGCCCCTCTCCACCTTCCCTCCAAGCCCCAACAAGGCTGATATGAATGATTACAGGAAAAGACTGTGGCACTGTGCAGTCTTTGTACTCATTGCCTACAAACCAATACATCCCCACTCTTCAGAAATGCTTCCTTTGCAAAAGCAATGCCTCTCCTCCCTGCAACCGCTCCAGCTCCTCCTGCTCAGTGACCCTTGCCACTCCCTGTGTTCGTGCATGGATATTTCTTTCTCAGTCTGTTTTCAATGCTTACTTCCTCTCTCTGCCAAAAAACCTCAGTTGTGCTGGTGAAATCAGAAACCATCTGTTCCACTGTTCATTTTCCAGCAGGTGCTCACTGGGGGCAGGGGCATGTATGACCTCTAGAGAAATGGGCAGAGCTGATCACTAGGGAGGTGAGGCACGTCTGCATAAGTAGAGCAGAAGTACTTGATCTGGTTTTGCGCAAGCCAGGGCTTATTAGCTCAGGTCCAATGAACGTGGACAGCTTCCAGTCCTTGGACAGAAGTTGCATTGTATGATGTTCTGCGGGGGCTTACAAAGCCAGGTCTCTGCTCGACTGGGAGTATGTACCAGGCTCTCACACTTTCTTAGGCAAATCCTGATTCCTTGAGAAATACTCATCTTCCCCAGATTACCCATTTCTCTGAGCGAAGAAAGTCTCCCCGGTCAGGCTACTTTCTTACTACTGTCTCTGCTACTAGGGTGTTACCCATTATCCCTGCTCAGAGTTCCCCACATAAGCAAGACTTTCCTAGCTATCCATGCCCTATGCTGCAAAGACTGTGACTATTCAACCTCCCTTTGCCAGGGAAGCACAGTCACCTCCAAACCACCAGCAACACTTAAGCGTTCCTCAAGCTACTCCTATTCCCACCACTTTACTAAGCCAGCTTTGTTAATGCTTCTGTGTGAAGATGTCTGCTCTGAAGCTTTGTTTATGGCAGCAGGAGATAAGGATGGGGCCCAGCCATACCACTGAAAGGTTGCCGTTGTTGGGTTTCATTGCAAATGTGGACAAGACAAACTTCTCTCTCGTCTTTGTCTTTTTTTTTTCTTTCGTGGGGGGGAGAATTTACTTCAGGGCTGAGTTTCTGTTGCAGGCTTCACCTTTTAACAGTAAGCAGGAGTTAAAGGTTAGGCAAAAGGAAATGAGCACTGAAAACATGTAGGAGGAAAGTTTGTATAAAATTTAATGAGCTTTGGTCCTGGGCTCTTTACACAGCTCTGTTGGTGCCTGTAGTTCCTGCCCTGACCTGATTTTACCTTTAATTGTTAATACTTTGTATTAGCTTGCTAGCCAGCTGTATGGTACAGCATTTATAGTAATACTAATAGCATACTTTCCTACATAAAGCTCTGTGTAGGAAACTCCAGGAGACTGGGGTGCAGTTGGTTCACATGTATTGCCCTGAGAAATGTCCTTTGAAGAATCTGCCCAGGACCCTTGAAAGCACGCTTACTTCCTTGTGAAGGAACACATAGCTGTTATTCCAGGCATGATCTGCAGGGCTGATCTTCTCGATTAGAAGGTGTGGAGAAGCATTATTGTCAGCCACTTAAGGAACAGTCAGGCGACGGGATGTATCTTGCTCTCTGTTCTCTTTACTTATCCTTACCTCCATTTTCAGGCTGGCTGCCATTAGTCACTTTGCAATTTGTCACCATTTCTAGGACCTGTTCAAGAGTATTCAAACAGAATGTTTCTGGATTGGACTGAGGAACAGCACAGGCTCTGGCTGGATTTGGGAAGATGGCTCTATATTCAATGGCACCAAGTGAGTTCCATTCTGTTTTAAAAACAACAGTGCTAATTCAGATTGCCTGGTGTTCCACAACACCCAGAGTTCCTGCACCAGATCTCAGGAGCTTTCTTCCTGGGCAGATTTTCTTCTTACTGTCACCTGTATGGCACTGAACTCAAAAGGGTCTACTTTTTACTGCCCTGCACCTTGTAAAGGCATGTACCTGTGAAAAGCAGGGCTAATGTTAGTATCTCACTCTCTACTTCCATCCAGCTGCTCAGACCAATGATTATTTACCTGCACTGCCCACACAGTTGCTCAGTCAGAAAAGCATATGGTCCATCCTGGCGTCACTGGGTTTAGCCACCTTGCACCCATTCTGCCAAGTGCTGGTGTCACTGGGTGCGAGGACCCAGCCCTTTGCTGCTTCACTGGTGCCAACCCAAGTCAGAACCTTAATTTTGGCTCAGTATTTACTTGGACAAAACTCAGCATTCTGCATGAGGGAAAAACATTATGATTTCATCTGGTGACTTTGCCTGGCCCTTTCCTTTTTATGGCAGTTAACACAATGAGTTAGTCTCTAACGCTTCTCCAGCAAGGAAACTCGCCCAAGATCTCACTGTCGGTAGGTCAGGACTCTAAGCACTTGGCTTAGTTCCCTTCTTAAATCCATCTTTCTGTTCTTACAAACTCCTTGGAGGTGATCATCTTTCCATGAAACTCTCAGCACTGCCGTTCTCATGCTGGTGGATATCACTGTCACTGCAGGGCATCATGTCTATATTTGGTTCTGATTTGGGTTCCACAATCGCAAAATTACTTAGATGTGTAATCTACAGGTAGATAGGTATTTTGGTGTACGTTTTGTTTTCTAACAGCTGCCCTTCGGAGGCTGGGTTCTTTCACTTCCTCTGGGCTCCACCCTTCAAAATCAGATGTTTTTTCTTTCTTGCCTCCAAGAGACAATCTCAGCATTTTCTCTCAGTCTCACTTTTGTTCTGTGTCTCTTGCAGGGTCCTCTCTAACAGCCCTGTGCAACACTGTGTTGTCCTGATGAAAGATCACTTTTGGGCCTCCAGCTGTGAATTTTCTGCTCCATGGATCTGTGAGAAATCTCTTAGATAAATCCCATGTGCATTTTCATTTCATAACCATCTCATCAGTGGTACAAGTGGATCATTGTCCTGCAAACCAAAGCTCTATACAAGACCAAGGACTTGCCCTTTCCACACCCTCACAAAGGTGTTTTGCAGGGACAGGTTTGTTGCCCATAAGGGTGAGTTATCCTCGGTAGTAGGTCCATTCTCAGTCTAGATCTGTTGGATTACTGCGGTTTGTGACCAGATGAGACCTGGGACACATCCCCTGCCCTAGTCTTTCCTTATTTGTCCTATAAGGGCAAACAAAAATTTTGTCACAACAGATGCTGGGCCTTCAGATCTCTGAAGGTGAGCTGGCCATTTTCCTCCATTCCTGAGCATCAGATTTCATTTCCATTCCCTGCCTCTCCATTGCCTGGTGCCAGCAGGACTGGGAAAATGAAGCATGCTGTTCACTGCTGGAAACATATAAACAGACTTCTCCCAGTAGCAGCCTCTCCTTTTGCATCCCAGTGCTACGAGTGGGAGAGAAGAGGGTGAAATGAGACTACAACTTCTGTAAATCCAGCAGTGAAAATAAACCTCCAGTACTGCACTGGACCAAAAGTGTGTACCCATGTCATTACTTCTCTCTGTTGGAAGGAACCAGCTGCACGCCATGTTTTATAGGCCAACTTCAACCAAACTAGTCAAGACGCTGGACTTCTGGAGTCAAAGGAATACAGTTAATTGTGTGTTATTATTGAATCAACCAAGAACGTGTTTCCTTCTCCACCTCTTCAGTTTCATACTGCAGAGAGAGGAAGCAGTGGACAAATCCTTACTACAAGGAGCTTTCAGTTCAAATAGAGCAGAGACAGGCTAAGAGTGTGAACAGCATAAAGCCACAGGGAACATTAAGAGTGGGACAGTAGGTTGCATTTCCACACCTGGAAAACTCTTTTTCCTACCCAGTGATTTTGTTCCAACAAAGGAAGAGAAATTTTATTACTTTCCAATTTATCCTATTTATCCTAATATATTTATATCGTATTCCAATTTACTATTATCAGCAGGTTAGTGGTAGATATTCTGAGGTGTGTGTTTGTTCTGGGAGAGAGAGGCTGGAGAAATGGGCTGACAGGAACCTTGTGAAGTTCAACAAGGAGAAGGTCAAAGTCCTGCACCTGGGGAGGAACAACCCCATGCACCAGTACATGCTGGGGGCCACCCAGCTGGAAAGAAGCTTTGCAGAAAAGGACCTAGTGTCCTGGTGAACACCAAGTTGAACATGAGCCAGCAATGTGCCCTCACTGCAGATGGTATCCTGGGCTGCATTAGACAAAGTTTTGCCAGCCCGTCGAGGGAGGCGATCCTTCCCCTCTGCACTGGTGAGGCCACGCCTGGAGTACTGTGTCCAGTTCTGGGCTCCCCAGTACAAAAGAGACATGGACATACTGGGGAGTCCAATGAAGGGCCACGAATATGATGAAAGGGCTGGAGCATCTCACGTATGAGGAAAGGCTGAGACAGCTGGGACAGTTTATCCTAGAGAAGAGAAGGCTGAGGGGAGACCTTATTAATGTATATATAATGTGTGTATATATATATGTGAAAGTAAAGAACAAGGCAGCACGGTGCATGGCAGGGAAGGGCTAGGGAGAAACTAATTGATCCAAACACTGGAGTTTTCACCTGAAAATGCTAGATCAGGGGTTCACGAGGAGGATTACAAATAAGTTGGAAGTGATTGTTATTGGGATTGATACTGCTGTCCCACATGTAAATAAGCACTACAAACAACTGTGAAATCACAGAGAAAACAGAAACAAGATCTTGTTTCCAAAAAGAAAATTGCTGTTTCCCCCCAGCAGTTTTCTTTTCAAAGAATTGAAATTGTCCTTGCATCGCCTGGTTGAAAGAAGCAGCTTAATGCAGTTTTGACCAATCCAGTTGCAACGAAACAGCAAATTCCTCACACTGCCATTTACAGAATGCCTTCAATTGCATATCCCTGRCATGTGAGGCTTGACATTCATAAAGGATGTAGCACATGAAGGAATCAGGGCAGATGAAGACAAAAATACAGACCTTAGCATACCCAGTTAAGTGGATGTCTGCTGAGCTTCATATAGAATTCACTGAGCTGAGGGGCTTAAGGTGGGAATGTTGCCAGCAAGGGTAGGTCTGCTTTTCAATAACCATGTGTCATGGTTTAACCCCAGCAGGCAGCTAAGCACCACAGCATGCCTGTAACAGTCGGACCTGGGGAAACTGCAAGAACACCACAGTATTTTAAGCAGTGTACTAGGAGCTAAAAACCTTGAGTTTTTATCTCAGGTTGTCTGGCTTACTTTGGGTGAGTCATTTTGTCTGTGCCAGAGTCCATTCAATATCAAAAGAAGATGCTGCCCCTGACTCCCAGAAAGTTGCCAGGCCCTATGAAATAATGCTGGAGATTTTGCCTGCTTTGTCAAAATGGTGGTAGCATCTACAGAAGGAAACCTAGYGGTTACTTTACGAGAGAATCCTAGTGAAGAAACAGCTTCTCATGTTATCATGATGCATGTAGGTGAGGTGAGCGTGTCTCCGAGGTTGCCTAGCTTACCTTGTGAATAGTGCAACAGCTTTGCCTCCCCTAGGATTTTACAGTGCAGTGCATGCTAGACTATTTTACTGATGAGCTCTTCAAACATGGCCTCTCAATCTCATCCCAAAGAGATGCTCAGGAAATGTAGAATAAATAAATACATTAGGTTGCCTCAAAAGTTGACTGTTCTTTGAAGGAAAAGGGTTTTCAGCTGCGGATTTTACTTTTAACGATGCACGTGGCTCCTCTGTGGTTCAAGTTTTCACAATACTAAAGGGATCTGAAGCAAGTATATTCATTTCCATGAAAAGCAGTTGAACAAATATCTTTGGCAGAGCTTCTAATCTTCTGGCTAGAGCATGTTCATATAGTTGATTGATATATACTAATTTTCTTGGAAGTAATTTCTTGGATGAACTCTGTAAGCAGCGATGAATGAATACTGGAGGAGCATGGCTAGCAGATCGAGGTAAGTTACAATCCTCATTCTCCAAGGCATTTCTGAGGCTGCACTTGGACTATGTGTGGACTGCTGACCCTCAGTTCAAGAGGAACGTGGAGAAACTGGAGAGGGTCCGATGGAGGACTACCAAACTGGTCAGAGTACGGAGCATATGACGCACAGGGAGTGACAGGGGGAGCTGGGCTTGTTTAGTCTGACCAAGAGGAGGTTGGAGTGATTAAATAGGTGCCTACAAATACTTGAAAGGCAGTTACAGGGATGCTGGAACGTGACCTTTCTTGGTAGGGGCAATGGCTGCAACTGCAGCTTAGGGAGTTCAGATTGGCCATGAGGAAAGATGTCTTCACCAGAGATTAGTGCAACACTGGAACAGATCACTGGAGAAATGGTAGGTTCTCCACCCTTGGAAGTCTTCAAGATTTGACTTGACAAAGTCACAGCTGACCTGATCTAGCATTGGCAGCAGTCCTGCTTTAAGTGAAAGGATGGACTAGATAACTTCCAGAGCTCCCTTCTGACCAGCACTTCTGTGATGCTATCAATGAATGCAGTGGGATTCTTGGTTCAGATACAGGATATTTAATGGTCTTTTTGCACAATTGGGGCACCTGTCCCTTTGAGCTATGCCAAATGACAGAACTTCAGATTCACTGAGAGAAATCCAGGAAAGATATCCCTAAAACACACTCACCTCATGGACAGGCCAACACCTTGCAGGAGTTTTCTTGAAGAGCTTAGAGGTAACCACTTAAAAACTAGTAAAAAAATTCTAGAGAGCCTGTTGGCCTTCTCAGTTGTAATCACAGCAGGTGGAAATGGCAGGAGAGAGAGGGAAAACTCATTGCCACTGCCTTGTCTGTGCCACCACCTACAAGCTGAATCACATGGGCCATGCAGAGACCCTTGAAATTAGGCTGCTGGGGCCCAAGTTGCTATTGGGAATGGGATGGAGGCCAAGCAGCATGAGGGTAGATTTTAAAAGTCAGTTCGGTATCTGTGCATGTTCATTGGTACCTACTGGGATTCTCGAGCCTTTAAAATCTTGCCCCCTTCAATTGACCGAAAACATTTCTCTTCAGTTTTTGGCTACACAGCACATTTTTTGACCAAGGTCCTAATGATTGGGAGCTGGCTTGTGAGCGGTGTGAGCTGTTTGGCTATTTGCCAAAAGGGTAGCCCTAGCTTCCTCTGCTGTGTGCAGTTCTGCACCCCTTTCCTGTAAGGTTTGTGTTCAATCAATCCGGCTCCTGACCTGTTCGAACCAATGTAAAGTGTCATCTTCAAAATGGCTTTGACCACCCCATGTACAAATCATCTTCTCTGTGGGTGAGGCAGATCTTCCTGGGTTACATGTCTTTTGGGCAGGTAGAGCAACCTTTAGGCATCAGATGGAGAAAGCAGGGCACAAGCCTGGGCTGTGTTTCTTTTGTGCAGGCCCCAAGGAAATTGGACGTGCACTGCTATCCTCTCCTTTCCCATGCAGGTCACTGCAGGGCAGAATGAGGTCTGTAATGAAGGTTTGTTATCTTATTGCCCTTGGATTTCTTAACTCCAAAGTTCCTGAGCTCACCAAACTTCTGATGATGATAGCAAGAGAGGGAAAGAACAGACAGATAATCATTTTATCCTGCACCCTTTTTAATCTGAAAATTATGCTTTACATCCTATAACACTGATATCCATTCTTTGGGGTTTGGGTTAGGACTATAAATAAGACAGATATTCTACTTCCACCTGTAAGGGTAATAATTACCAGAGCTATTGATCCTCCTGCTGCAGACCAAGGTAACTGCACTACAGACAATGGCCAAAAGGAAATTTCCCTTTATGATACAACATCTCCCATCATGGATTTTCACATAATGAAACCAGGAAGGACTCCATCAAACAGCAATAATTTGATCTAGATGTGCCAATAACTTGACCTGGAACAAGAACCAGCACAAGCAAAGCAAGACCCAGGCCACGTCTATTCTGCTGTGTGAGGGCAGCTGCTGCTCTGGGGAACTGGTTAATGTGTTACATGCTGTTAATGGGTTGAACTTTTGGCAGCTTCCCATCATGTCACTGTCCCTGTTTCTGTCAGGGTGAAGGTCAGATTATCTTAGACGACTTGATTTTCCAGGCACTCTCTGGCCCCTTTTCCTGGCATTAGCCCTGGTGGGACCAAGAATGGAGAGCACAGGAGAGCAGGGTGGGTGGAGGGGGAAGGTTTTCAGTGCTTGCATTCCCTGTTTTCAGATCCTGCCTGTAAGTGGGGGTTAGGCACACCCACTCTTGTTTCCCAAACCCTAGCTCAATCTCCTGCTCCCAGTTTGAAGGAAATCAAACTGCTCCTGCTCCTCCAGCAGCCTCCGTGACTAGCGCCGTGGCCAGCTCCAYGCAGGGAGCCCTGCCAGAAATGAAGGCCTTCCCCTTACCCTCYGCTGTTAGCCCTTCTTTTCTTTAGCTACGACCTTTCCTCCGTTGCCTGCTGCCCTGCCCCAAAAGAGAGACAGCTCCAGCCTGCTGGACACCCTCCCCTCCCTCTCCCCTCCAGCGCCTGGCCGCCTGCCCGGACTCAGCTGCCGGTTCCAACTCCTCCTTACCGCCTCTCCCCATTTCGGGATGGGCCCTGGCCCCCAGCCCTTATCTTCTCCAGCCCCTGGGCTGTTTGCAGAGGAGAGTATAAAGGGGTTGACTCAGAGAGCGGAGTGGGAGTACAAGCAGCACCGGACCAGGCTGGGTGTCTGCTTGACTTAATCACGTCCTGCTCTGCACCATGGGGAAGGACCGGCTGCTCATCAAACCAAACATCTTCCTCCTTCTCCTCTTCTTCCTTCCTGGAGACACCTTGCCCACCACAGAGCCGTAAGCTATGCAGGGGGGTCTTTGGGCAGGCAGGAGACCTGGGTTGTATTCCTGTGTCTGTTGCTTTGTCTCTTATCTTCTGCCTATTCCTTTTTACCTAGGAATAAAGCCACCAGGGCTGGGTAAAGTGCCTTCTACAAACAGCAACTCTAGTGCTTCAGAGGGACCCAAAACAGTCTGTGAAACGGAGATATCAGTAAAACTTTAGGGGAAAAAAAAATTAAGAAAAAAAAAGAAAAAAAGAGGGAAAGGTCTATGAGAATACCTTTTGCTGCTTCAGAGAATTGACAGCATTTCAATGAAATTTTTTGCACAAAATCAGTTCTTTGCTTAAAAGGCAACTTTTTATAACTGTTTACACATTCAGTTTTTCTTAAGATGCAGACTTTTTTGAAAGGCAATGAAAGGTTTCATTTTGGGTTGACTACCCTACTCCCAGGTTGAAATGCCCCGGAGATGGGAGTGTTTTTTGATTGATAGTGAGGGAAAAAGGAACATATAACAGATCTGGCATGACCGGAAATGGCTTTATTTTTTAATTCACATTTTTCAGCTCAGCCAATGGAATGAATATTCCCTTCTCACCCAGGGTTATGTGGCACTGTAAGGCTGTGACTGTTAAGGTCTCTGAGGGTATATTATGCTGCATCCCTTGTTCACCCCCTTTTGCCCTGTTTGTATGTGAAGGGAGTGTGTGTTGTGTGTGTGCATGCATGCATGTGTATGGCAGGAGCAGCACATGAGGGTCCTGACATCCCAGAGACTTTCTTCTTCGGCTTTTTGGCAATGTCTTTTCCTCCTCAGCAAAGCAAGGCTGTGCTGCAGCGCTCTCATCAAATGCAGGGTAAGCAGACAGCAGGGTTGGGATCTCAGGGGCCAGAGCTTTCTCCCTGCAGACCAACTGATGGACATAAAGGTGTCAGAGCCTCCCCTACCGCTAAAGGCAATGCCCTACCTTACAGCTGAGGTTTCAAGGGCTCATTTCCCAGCTGCTCGCTGTTCTGGGGATGCCTGTCAGAGGCCTGTCTTTGCCCACGCAAAAGGAAGCACTGTTGCCATTAGGCGGATCAGGTTTGATTCCCAGATGCAGTGCTGGGCACCGGGACACCACCAGCACGTTGCTCCACTGGGAGGGAGGCTGTGTAGGGCCGGGCAGGGACCCCCTGCTCRGGCTGAGCCACAGGGGCTTGCTTCCCTGAAAAACTGAAATTTGCTCCAGTGTTTTTTGCTTAAGATCTGGCACCACGCTGTGGCAGTTTTGGGTCTCTGCGAGGAATGACAGTAGTGCTACAGACGGTTTGCAGTGTATAGTCAATGGTGTTTATTCACTAGGTACCGGAACTTGTGTGGCTCCTGAATCCTACTAACAGTGTCTAGCAAAGGTGACAATCGACTTTTCCCTACTGGCGTTATTCAGGGTCCCAGGAGGAAATGCTGCTGTTGTGCCAGAACCTGGAAAAACATATCCCCTCCAGACATTTGCATTGAGGATTTCCTGTGGTATTTTACTTTTGAGACTGGCCTCTCGGCTTTCCCCTGCTGTTACAGACATGCTGAAAATCTTGTTACACTCCTAGAAAATGCATCCCTCTCCCTGTACAGTGAAGAGTGTCATCTGATTGGTTTATTTGCTCTTTCTGTACAGCTCCTATTACCTGTTCCTGCTCCTCTGACCTGTCCTTCTCCCCTGTTCCTAGGCAGTATATGGTGCTACTGCCCTTTCTGATACACACTGATTCTCCTGAGAAAGCCTGTGTTCAGCTGACCCACCTGAATGAGTCTGTGACACTGAGTGCCACACTCGAGTATCAAGGGGAAAACAGGAGCCTGATTGATGACGTGGTGTCAGAGAAGGATGTGTTCACCTGCATCCCTTTCTCTGTGAGTATCTCATCCTTGTGGGATGATCCCTTGTGCCAGGGATAAACTGTAAGGGCCCTGAGTAGTAATGAACAGAGTAACACTGTGTAGGTATTCACTTCCCTCTTGGCCAAAGGTATGTTCATGTCCATCCTCAACATGCTCTCACTGCTGAGATCTCCTTAGCATGCTACCTGAATGGGAAATGCTGAATCCTGGAAAGCCAGCCCCTCTCTAGGACAGGAGGAGGAGAGGCCAGTAGAAAGAAGAGGTTTTAGTATTGATGGTCCTGATGGCTGTTTGGTGAACAGCTTCTTCAAATGGCTCTCCACATCATCCTTCAACAGCCACAGATTGTCACTTGATTGCCTTCAAATTGGGGTAGAGATTTTAGACCTCAGATACTTTTTGCCTTGTGGATATAGTACACTGAATTAATGTGAGAACATAGAGCTGTGATTGCCTCCATCTGAAAAAGAGAATGAAGCAGGAAGTTTGTAGCTTAATGTAATTGATAGCCCCAGGGACTATAACAAGTCGTAGGCAACTAGGAAAGTTGGTCATCTGGCTCAGAGCACAGATTATGTCTTTGGCCTTCAGGACACTGAACAGGTTGGCATCCATGTCTGGGTTTATCAGATATAGGCTGAAGACTGAATTTTGTCACTTGGAGAGAGATGTATAGAGATGTGGCATGTCTGGTTTGGAAAAGGAAATGTTCTGCAAGGACTAGGGACATTATCTGAAAGAGAAGGGAGATTATTCCATTGCCCCTGTGAATGTCAAAAGGAAAAGGACAGAAAGGTTTTGGTCAGGGCAGTAAGAATTTCTTAAAATTGGGTGGCAGAGCTGGGAGTTCTTGTGCACGATATTTGCACAATCAATGCACAGCAGTAGGAACAAGTAGGAATATGGATCAGTCTCTTGTTCCTGATTATAGTTTCCCTCACCTCTGTGTTGGGTCCATCAGGATTATATTAGATCTCTTATTTCACGAAGGCCAGTTCAGTTCAGGAAGCCTTTAAAGGTGGTCCATAACATAGTTGCCTTCTTACTCTCCAGCTTCCAAAATCAAATAGCCAGTCACCAGTCACATTTATCACTGTGACGGTGAAGGGGGCGACACTGCAGTTCAGGAGCCGCAAGTCGGTGCTGGTCAAGAATTCTGAGAGCTTGGTCTTCGTCCAGACAGACAAACCCATCTACAAGCCTGGACAGACAGGTACCAGTGAAGGGGTGGAGATTTGCATTTGAAGCAAAAATGTGTACTAAAACTGTTGGACTGTGCTGGCCAGTTGTCGACTGCTTTCAGTGGGAGTCAGAACGGCAATCTCATGGCTGAGGCTTACGTTTTTAATGCTCTATATGGGAACAATTTGGGGAACCTTAAAATACATGCACGTGTCTGGGACACCTGCGCACACTCCCCCTGTCTCTGGGGGCTCTGTTGTTGTGGTCCACGCAGTTAGGGTCCGCATTAAAATCAGAGACAGACTGGATATTTGTCCTATAGAGAACAGGGCCAAAATTCAGACTAAGTCATGAAGTAGCTTTCAAAGCGGCAGCTGATTTTCCTCAATGAAGACAGAGAGAACTATGTAAGCCATTTATTTCTTCTGGGCCATTGATCTCCTAAATTTGGCCTGGACAGGAACTAATGTCCTAAAAGAGACACTGAATTCTCTATCTGTCCAGAGCCAACACAAACTTGCAGCCAAGTGCTGAAGTAATTTGCTTGCATTCATCCTTCCTAAGAAGTCAGTCTAGTTATAACAAAATTAGAAGACCCATGTGAATTCCAATGTAAAAATGTATCCTTGCAAAGTAGACAAAGGCAACTTAAATTTAACTTTGGTCCTGATTAATGAGATTCTGATGCCCATGATCAGTAAGATGTTCACACTGCCGTGGATTTGCTCTTAACATCCTCTTATTGATGTAAATTGTTACATGGGTAACCTTCTAGCATGACTTAGCTTTCTAGTGAATGGAATTTCTTTAGAAGAGAACAGCTCTGTTCTCTGTTGTACCACTTGTTTTTGCAACTGATGTTTTCTGGTTGGTGACTGCACTGTGGAACCTCACTGTCTGCCTTTCTCCATCAGTCCTGTTCAGAATTGTTTCTCTGGATAAAGACTTCCGTCCCTTGAATGAGGTGGTAAGTATGATACTTCCTTTTCACTAGTTATTTGGCCTTAAGTCATCTATATGGGGAAAGGGAGGAAAGAAGTGTCTTTTGGGGAGAGCTCTTAGTACACTGAGATAGTTGTGCAATTCCTGTGTTACCTCAGATCTTTTTAACAGGATCTGTTCTTCAAATTTCTGCATAAGGCTGCCTTCTGCATTCTTGGAAAGGTTTGACAAACTGCAAATGAACAGTGCTGGTGTAAACACCTTAGCAGTGAGCAAATCTGCATTATCACAGTGTACACCTGCTCTTATTAGTATTGCAGATTGTACAGAGTTAGTAATTTCAGCTGACTTTTCCGCCTGAGATGAAGGATTGTCCCCCCTCTTGATGTACCTCAAAATGCTCTGTTGCTCCATACCAGGGACTTTCTTCCTTATCTCATTGGGTTATCAGCTTGTTCCCTGAAGCGTGGTCATAGCCCTGGTCATTTGACTGTGTCGCTTGCACTCTGTCTAAATGTGCATTCTAAATACGCTGTTTCCTTTCTTCTCTTTCTAGTTTCCGCTGGTCTATATTGAGGTATGTACAAACATTCAATTAATGTTCACGTCTATCACACCTCAACCTGGACAGCATAACTACCAGTTGCCTCAAGATGATTCTTGTCTATTTTATTTATTAAGCAGGTCCATAACATTAATTTGAATATACAGAGCTTTAACTCCTGGTGGCAACCATGTACTCTGGGCCCAGGTTACAGCTCCTTATTGTGCAGCCCTGGGGTCCCCACACAACTCTGCTAGTGCCCCCCACTCCTACCCTGCAGCCTCCTGAAACACTGGTTTCCTCCCCTCACTGCTTTTGCTAGTGGTTTTTAGTTCTCGTTGCAGACTCCCACTGCTCTCACAATCTCCTTGTGGTCTCATTATCTGTAGGACCCAAAGAAAAACCGTCTGTACCAGTGGGCAAAGGCAGAGTTAAAGGGGGGTTTAATCCAGCTGTTCTTCAACCTCACCTCTGAACCTATGCAAGGGACCTACACAGTGGTGGCACAGAAGGCCTCTGGGAAGACAATTTGGCATCCTTTCTCTGTGGAGGAGTATGGTAACTGTCGCTGCAGTTTCAAGTTCCTAACACCTAGTCCCATGGGGCATGAAAGCTTAATTGAACAGGGTGGTAGATCTGACCAGGATGTCCAGCATGGCTGGAAAAATGTCTATGTGTCCTGAGGAGGATTCTGGGGAGTGAAGACTGAAGGACTGGAGTGACCTGTCTCCACTCCTCCCTAAGCCCCAGGCCATGCAGTGCAGCTCTTGTGACTGCCCACCTCAGCAAGGGTCCCATCAGGAGGAGCAAGTGTGCTTGGATCAGTCTGTGCTGGCAACTACAAGTCTCACCTCCTTTCAGAGGTGATTTAAGGCCACAGCCTCATCTCCAGCTGGCTACACACCTGTCAAGTGTCATGCTATAAGTCTGGGTCTCCCCTGCCTGAGGCCCAAAGTCCTGAGCTTTTGGTGTAGGCTGGGCCTGTCTGTAAATTCAGATCTTGCCTGTCCTCCCCCACAAGCTAAGCCCGTAGCTGGCATTACACCTTAGTGCCTTAACCTCTCTCTGGTACTCTCACCCCTATGCCAGTTCCATCTGCTTGGCTAGAAAATGGTATCCCAATACACACCCATGCRTGGTCACAAGCAACATAGCTTCCCACCCCAGCAAGCCAGCTGCAGTCCTTGTTACTTGATCTGACATGATCTGGCTCATGTGAGCAGAGATGGGTTCTGGAAGATGAGTCTGGAAGTCCTTTGACCTCTTTCAATTGCAAGACTGTTCCTGTGCCCTGAATCCCTCCAGTTCTCCCAAGACAGGCACCATCCACTTCCCCTCCTGCAGCTTGGTTTGGATGTGATGTCACCCTGTGCTAAGTCATCAGGGAAGCTATGGGGTCTTCCTATTTTGCAAATTGGAAAGACCTACATGCTTTGGAAAGGCAGAGACCAGGGTGCAGTCCCAGCTCTGCATGTCTGTGGGAGAACTCTATTGACTTAGCTCTCTATTTTACTGTATCCTAATGCTGATATCATGGGACTGATAACCCATGTGTTATCTAAGAAGCTGCTGTATTTTAATAGCTGGTGTAATAATCCTGTCTTCTTACCTGGCACGGTGGTTGGCTGTGTGCCTGTGGTTTTCACTGACTTCAGTGGGATGTGCAGGTGAAAGAAGCCTCTAAAATCTGACCATTTAGATGCAAAAGGCTTTCAGGATATTTGTAAGAATGGCCTTTGAGCAGCCTTCATGTCTCATTCTTATGTTATTCCCCACCACATAGACTGTTTTCCTTTGGTTCTGCTGCAGTGCTGCCAAAATTCGAAGTAACAGTGAAAATGCCCAAGGTGATCACCATTCTTGATGAGAAGCTGAAGGTGACAGTTTGTGGTCTGTGAGTGTCATTCTTTCAAGTCCTTCTTGGTTTCAGGTTTTTCTTCAGCTGCTGGTGAAAGTCCAGTTGGAAGACTGAGATATGATACTTCATTATATTTCTCAATCCTTTTGGGGTCCCGGGACCAAACAGACTACATCTACCATTAGACAAAAGGCAACAATTATTGCTTGGGGCACTTTGTATGTAACATGTAGAAACATACTGTTCTTCTGGTTTTTGGGAGGGTTTTTTTTGCATTTTTTTTGAGCCCAGTATTTAAGACCAGCTGCAGTGCTAGGGAAGAGGTCTTCAGTTTAGTTTACCTGGGAATGATGTTTTAACTGTGGCTTCTGCTTGTCATTGCTGAGAGGAAACCTTAAGTGATGCAGCTGCCCTCTTTCCTTTGGGCGACCTCATTCAATTCTGCATGGCATGTTCCATGCATCCTGCAGGGAGAGCCATGACTCGGGCTGAAGAACAAGCCAAAAGACCCAGAGCACATGCATAGACAAACTAGTTCCATCAGAATTGGGCGGTGGGGTAGATACTTGCAACATGTTCTCCAAGGTGAGGGGTACTCTCAACTAAATCAGCACTGGGGTAAATGATTTCTGCAGACGTGTGTGTTATTCCCAGGGATGCAATCAGGACTATAAGATTCAGTGCTTCTGCCCCCATTGCCAAGCTTGATCCTAAAATGTTACCAAATTTCTTTCTGCTTTTTATTTCCTGTGATGACCCTGCTGTATCCTGGAGGCAGCTCTAGGGAAGAGTCCTGGCTCCACTGGGGGTGAGCTAGTAATTTTTCTCCATCCCTCTTACATTCCTAATGGCTCTGTTTTTCTTTCAATCCTCCCTGCTGGTAGATACACATTTGGGAAGCCTGTTCCTGGCCTTGTGAGCTTCCGTGTCTGTCGGAAGTTTGAACATGCAGCCACCCCCTGCTATGGTGAAGAGGCTAAGGCAGTGTGCGATGAGTTCTCTGGACAGGTGAGTCATGATTACTCTTGTGGGTAGAGTGATAGGAGATAGTGTGGTTTATTGAGCATACCCTGTAAGCACAGGCTTGCTCTGACGGAGTACGAACAAGCATAAGTGTGAAGAGGGGAGAGACTCCATGTATTTTAAGGAAGCCTGAAGAAGGAGAGAAGATTGGGTGCAAGATGAAATGTGAAAGGTAAAAACAGGGGGAAGGTCTGTGCAGTAAAAAGATGTGTGTAAAGGCAAGAAGCTGATGGAGGAGGAAGAGATGAAAGAAAAAAAAGGTCAGATGGAGTGTAGAGAGTATAAGAGAGAAGTGAGACAGAAAAGGCATGAGTGATGAGAGCAGGGTTGGAGTTGGCTTACACTAGAGACAGTGTGTGGGATCAGAAGTTGGTGTTAGAAGCAGGAAAGGAGCAGAAACCAGGGGAGGGGTGATGCAGTTGGAGCAAGAAGGAAAGGAGTATGGATTTAGCAGCAGTGGTTAAGACAGACAGAAAAAAAATAGCACTTTTTTCACTCTTCAGACTGGCAAGTCTACAAGAGCAAAACTGAATGGTGTTTGGAGCATGGATGGGTGCAACTGTGCTAGCTTAATTAACAGAAGCTGGCGTAATAGCGATTGTGGAAATATGCCAGGACAAGAAAGCAAGCAGAAGACATGCTTATGGTCTTTGGGGTCTGCTACTGTATGATCCCCACAATTGCCTCTGCCACTGCTGTTGTTATCCATGCTAAAAGAAAATACGAACACTGCGGTGCTAACCTCTCTTCCACGCATCTCCTCCCTTTTCTGTGGAGACCTGCCTTGTACATGAAGATGCTGAAGAGAGGTGGCAAGCTTTGGATATACTTTTCCAGCTGTCATCTTCTTTCTACACATACACAGACTTTGGTTTATGTATCACTCATACGGCTTGTGCAGTTTAAGTCAACAGCTGTATTCTAATCTGCCTGATGCCTGGCAAACAATTCCTGTGTGGAATACAGTTGAATAATTCTCTATGCTTCTGTATCAAGTGTTTGGAATTTCAAACTTCACACACACATACACAAAAATCTTCTAGGTACTCTTTGCTCTGATGTTGCTGCAAGTACTTCAAAATGCTCCTTGCCAGTTCTTTATGTGCTTTTCCAGTTTTGATAAAAACAACAGAGGGAATGATTTGTGAGGTTATGGGCTTCTCTTGCAGTTCAGAGCAGCGCACAGTGATGGATGCATTAAGTTGGATAAACATTATATAAAAGAGACTATAATGGTCTTGTTTGTTTTCCTCCAACAGACAGACAACTATGGCTGCATTTCTGAAATGGTAAAGACCAAGTTATTCCAGCTCAAGAGAAGTGGATATGAGAATAAGCTCCATGTGGAGGCTAAAATTAAAGAGGAGGAGACAGGTATGAATCATCTGGATTGAAGAGCCATGTAATAAGCCCAGGAGAGACCAGCAGAGGGGCCTGCCAAGTAGGAATGAGGGAGAAAAGCAGACTCTTGCTTTTCTGGAATCCTAAAGTTTTCCTACCTGCAGGCCAGGAGCATAAACAAATTGCTTGTCCAGCAAAGGAGGGTTGGCCTGGAGTAAAAGTAATTCTGGTCAGGCAGAGGCAAATTAATTCCTCATGCTTCTTCCCGCAGGAGTGGAGTTGACTGGAACAAGCTTCTCCGAGATCACAACCACCATTAGCAAAATCACCTTTGAACATTCAGACTCCTACTACAAACCTGGAATCCCCTTCTTTGGGCAGGTAGGGAAACCATGAGAATGGAATGCCATGAGTGCCAAATGATCATGCTACTGAACCTCCTGGACATACACATGCCCCGCTCTGCAAAGATGCTGGACGTCAGTGCTGCTAATCCCTGTGGGCCTCCTCTCCTCTGCAGGCTCTCAAATCAGAGAACAGCAGCTGAGATCACAGCCCTCATTCTGCTTATCCCTCTGTCCCTGCGCTTCCGCTTCTCCAGTCAAGTAAAATTCTGTTTTTCCAGTCTCCTGTTTAATAGAAGGGGTGTGAGTGCATGTCAATCTCCACATCCACTCCTCTGACCCAGAGGTGGAGATAAGAAAGGGCCAAAGAAATAAGATTCAGAAAGTTTGCAGCGCTCTCTGAAAGAGATAGATGATGCGCATGTAAAGTGCAGTGGAGGCTTCCTTGTCTGACATGAGCCCAACATCCTTAGCTTGGTGGTCTATCAGTCTGTTCAGGTGACAGGCATTCCTCTCCTTCTATACTGTACTGTTTCTGCTCCTCCAGGTGAAACTAGTGGATGGGTCTGGTGCTCCAATCGCCAATGAAACTGTGAGGATTTCTTTACAAGGAGGCCAGGAAACCAACTACACAACAAATGAAGATGGCAGGGCACGGTTTGCCCTGAACATTTCCACGTTGTACTTCAATTCTGTTGGAATTAGGGTGAGTCCTGTGAGCAGAGGAGGTGATGAAGTGACCCACAGGGCTGGAAGGGGAGTACCTCTGAAGTTTCTTCTATATATGCAAAAGCACTTAACTTCTTGTTCCTGGTTGTTTGTGCCAACCTTGACATCAGTGTGGTGGAAATAGCCATACAACAAACCAGGTTGCCATGTCACAATTGCACTTAGCCTGTAAGTATTTGATTTCTGCTTGGCAATAGCAATATAGGGTTAGAAGGAACATCAAGAGATCATAACAGTCCATTCTGCTCCAAGGGATCACCAGCCCTACCTAGACAAATCTGTTTCAAGGGTGGGTCTAACTCCCATGGTGGAGTGCTGCTAGTGCTTCACTGTCTTCAATTAAATGATTTCCCAAGTATCTCATCTAAATGTCCTTTGTAGTCAGTTAAGGCAATCTGCAGCTTTCAGGGTTTAATTTAGCATTCCAAGTTCCTAAGCTGTCCTCCTTATTTTTTTCTTTTTTTTCTTTTTCCTGCCATAAAGAGAAAAAAAGTATGAACCATTCACAGAAATTCTCTCCCTGGTGTGGAATTTGTTCATCTGGGAAAAATAAGTGCTGCTGAGCATCCTTTTGTTAGTGGAAAATGCAATACGTGTGTAATATGCACATTTTGTAATATTTCACCCTGGAATAGGGCAGATTGTCTGGAATTATATTTGCTCTTCTCTCTACAGTTCTCTTGTCACAGATTAAAACCATTAAAAATTATCCAGAAGCTACCACTAGGTGCTTGAAGTTTTCAGAAGTTTGCAGAGTAAAGAAAAGGCAAGAATTCTCAAGTATAGTGAGAAAGATAAAGAAATAAGGGCATGTGAGGCACACGAAATGCTGAAGTAGCACCCTTCTAAAAGTGAAATATCTTCCCCTTGCTCTCGTTTTTAAGAAGACCTGGATTCTCTCAGCTCCTAAACTTCTATTCAATTTAGGTTCTGAATTCTTAGGTGGAGACTTTTCCTCCTTTTCCATAGCATCCTTAGCTTGATCTTGGCGGTTGGAACTGAACAGCACTAACCCTTCTCTCCAGCACGAATATTGAGAAGAAAAATGAAAATCAGCTTCTTTTCTCTTCAAACTAACAGGATATTAGAGAGGGCAAGGTATGAGGGTAAAGAGCCCTTGACATGATACTGATCATAAACATACAACTGATATGATTCAGCTTGTTTGAGACAAACTTCAGCTTCTCTGGGAGTGAGATCATTCCCAATGAGTTGCTAAGGATACCACCACCCTGTCTTGCATCTTCCAAACTCATGGGGGTTTTTTGTAGACTACCTTGTTGCTTAAATACAAAAAATACCAAACCTTTAATACTAGGCCATAAATTTTGGCRCCAGTTCAGCCACCTGTGTTTGAGGATCTATGTGTGTATTTTCTCCTTTTCCAGGCAACTCATAAAGTACACCCCTACTGCTATGACCGTTCCTGGGTTGTTCCATATTACCGAGAAGACTATCTCCAACTAAAGCGCTTTTACTCTCCTAGTAATAGCTTCCTCAAAATTGAGCCCAAGTCTGAGACACTCAGCTGTGGCTCCTCCACAGAGGTCCGGGTGCACTATATCCTTACTCCAGAGGCCATAGGAGAGCAGAAGAAAATCGTCTTTTACTACCTGGTAAGCTTGCACCTGCCATACAGTGAGGTTGTCACCAGTAATTGTAGCGGGGCTGGAGAAGGAAATTGTGGCAGCCTGTGGCAGCAGGCTTTAAACACTTTCCCATCATCCTTCATATGTTCTTTTCCCACAAAAAGGAGGGTCTGGCTTAGGAACAGAAGAGTAAGGATGTCCCAGTGCCCCCTGAGTGAGCACTGGGATTCTGCTACAGGGAGGCATAGAGCAGCTAAGCAGGGTGTGAGCAGCAGACATACAGCTCAGTTGCTCTCCTCTCAGGTTCCCTCTCTTTAAGGTTTGGCTCATGCATAACCTCAATCACAACAGGGTTTCTCTTTCCGTTCAGGTGATGGCCAAGGGAATCATTAAGCAAGCAGGCACCCACATTCTGGATTTGGACCAGGAAAGTGGTGAGTTCCTCTCCCCTGCCAAATTGTCGTTGTCCTCGGAGGCTAGGCAACTGTGGCAGACATACAGGCTGCTTCCACATAAATGCAGGGATCCACACCTCCATGTCCTCTAAGATATAGGAGGAGTTTGAGCTTTCTTTTCTCTGCCTTTGTTTAGACTTTGCACAGATTTGCTCTAATCCCCTGTGCCAGCTGTCTTTCTTCTGACACTGCATTTCTGGGGCTCCAGTGCTCCTGAAATGATCGTCTGTTTTTAGAAGCTGAACCAAAATTTAGCATGCTTATGCACTGGAAAACTGGACTTGAAACAGGCCTTTTCAGTCAGACAGTGAGACTTATGCATCTCTGTGAGCACCAATTCATCCCACTTGGAGGCCTGGAGTTTCATTATGGCTAGGATGAAGTTCAGCATGAAGTCAAACCTAGAATTTTGGCTGCTCCAAGAGCAGATTTCCTGTACCTTAACTTTTTGCTCTTGTTTTGTTTGCTAGCCAATGGGGTCTTCTTGCTACAGTTGCCTGTACAAGCTGATATTGCTCCAGTGGCCCAAGTGCTTGTCTACACCACTGTCCCCAGCAGGGAGGTGATTGCTGATTCAACCAAGTTCAATGTAGAAAAGTGTTTCAGCAATAAGGTAAGTGTCCACTTCTTGAGGGAGCAGCCATCAGACTGCAGCGTGGCCAGGCTCATTTATTTAGATTTATCCTGGCTAAGCTCATTTATTTAGATTTATTAACACTGAACAAGCCACCTATCAATTGTTCTAGGTAGCTTCACTGCTTACTGGTTTGTGCTAGCTTGGAGGTGATCAACTGTTGTAAAAACGGTGCTAGCAGGGACTACACCGATAAAACCCCTCTTAGCAACTAGTTGCAGCCACTGATCTCACAGATGGTCCTGGGTAAGAAAAAGGGAGGCTGCATGTCTTATGTCATACTGCAACCCATGTATTTCACTCCGTTTCCCACAAACTCATTCCAGTAATGAGGTGGCTGCTTGTGTGATCACAGAGCAAAAAAAAACCACATGCAGCCCCAATCCAGTGGGCGAAGCTAATACTTGACAGATCTTTCAACTCCCATACATCTTATCCTGTCATTTTAATTTCTATTGTATGTAAATGGAGATAAACCTTGCCTGAACCCGCTGAGCAATGCACAGTGGTGTTTCAATAGCAATGGTGAGACTGAAAGAGTGCAGAAAAATAAAGCCTTCTTTCTGTGAGCGTGTGGACCATTGTTCTTTTATAGCCCCACATATTCCTTATGCAGAAGCGCAGACTGATGCATGAGCAGCCCTAAGAAAAGAACAACCTCAAAAATTCCCATCAGGACTTCAGAATAGTAGACAGGACACTGCTAAAGGCAGTCACTTGTCCTGCTAAAACGCAAGCTAAATGAGTTCTTGAGACTGATGTCACTGTAGGAGCTTGGTCACCTGAATTTTGTTCATATATTAAAGGTCATACTTATTGCACTGCAATTGTATGTTGCACTTGGTGCAACTAATTGCACTTGGTGCAAGCCAAGTGCCAAGTGATTTACATGCTTAGATACTACTTTCCTCTCTGAAAGCATCCTGAATTCAAAGCTGTTGTCAGACTGGATAGGACAGATTTTGGGCTATCTCTATGCTAGACAGTTTTTCTAGTAGCAAGCTTGCAACAGCCCTTGTTCTGCCGTTTCCTGAAGAATATTGTTTTTGCAGTCTCAAGATTATGAGTCCACCCTGGGAGAGGTGGGGGGTGTCAGCAGAAGGCATACTGTGGTCTGGCTGGGACATGAGGGAGACTGGCAGCTGATGCTGCTTTGTCAGGCAACATGTTTATTCTGAGGATGCTTTGATCATTGCATGTTAGGGGAGGGTTTGTACTGCTGAGGAGAAGGAAAATTTATGCAAGTCAGCCATCTTATTACACAATCATGTGAGATGGTGATGACAACAACTTCTGCTAGCAAGAACTTCCAGGGCAGAGTTTGGTAGAGGGTCTTTACAGTTGTGAGTTAGGTTTTGGGGAAGGCACACAAGTCTGGCAGGCCTCAACCAACAGGCCAGTTCTTCAGAATCATTACCAGCCAGTAGATATTGCAATATTGCTCCAGGGCATCACTGTTTCTCATGTTACCAAAGAATCTGCTAAGCAAAGTCTTTGCAAGCCTGTTTTCTCTCCACATACAGTATCTGGGTGCAGTACAGAGACCGGACCTGGTTCAAGCCCATGCCCAGCTACCTAAACAGATCTAGCCACTGTGTGGGATTATCTCATCACATTCACAGTAGCCATAAAACCCAAAACTGCCTTAAAAGTTTTATGAGCAATTGTGGTGCTGGAAGTTGCAAAGAACTGTTAGTGCTGATTCCTCTGGCACTGCAGGAAGGAAACCCAGATCTGCAGTAGCACAGAGGGAGGGTGTGTGGGTGTGTGGGTGTGCATGCGTGTGTGGGCTTTGTAAGGTTGGAACCGACGCACTCAACTGAAGGTAGAAGTCCTGCAAGGGTAGGGCATCTGTGACGTGGCTTTTCCTGTGGCTACAGGTAGACTTGAGCTTCTCTCCTTCTGAAGGCCTGCCTTCTTCTGATGCTCACTTGCTGTTCAGAGCCTCCCCGAACTCCCTCTGTGCTGTCCGTGCTGTGGACAAGAGTGTTCTCCTAATGAAGCCAGAAGCTGACCTGTCACCCAGCTCTGTAAGTACTTAGTCTGTGGAGCAACTCGGAGCCTGGTCAGAGCAAGTGCAGCCCAGTGCTGGTGTGGAAACAGTGAACAGTCCTTCTTGTCAGTGCTGACACAGGAAAGCTGCCCTGTGCTGTTTCTCATCTTCCTCAAGTGGGCAAAAAGATGAGAACTGGGCAGCAGCTTTTTCTTAGGGGTTTTGTGCAACTGTAGGGATGGCAATTAGGAAGCTCTTTTAAGGTGACTGCTTCTCTTGGCTGGAGCCAAACACTGTTGTGAGTTTGATGATGATTTTTCAGTTATTCTCGCCAGCCATGGATTAATTTTCTTGGAGTAGCATCTGGAAGTGTCAGAGAGTTTATTCCCCTCATGCCAAGCAGCAAACGACAATCCTTGAGTAGGGACAAAGGACAGCAGATGGGCTGGCCAGTGTAATTTTTTATATATTTGAGCCATAATAACCAGAGTAACATGTTGTCCATAACAAAAGAGACAGTATGTCCAAATTTGGATCTCTTTTTTGACTCCCAAACTGCTATTGATCCCACCACAGGGAGGATCATGGCAATGTGGATGTATGTGCAGGTGATGTGACTGTTATGGTGCTTGCATCCAACTCCCTCAGTTGTGTTTTGTGACTGTGGACACTGAAAATGCCAAATACCCTGGCTCTTTCTGCCTAGGTGTATAGCTTGCTGTTAGTGAAGGAGTTGCCTGACTATCACCATGGTCCAGACATGCTCTTGGAGGAGCCCCTGGAGAATTGCGTCCCCTTGAATAAGATAGTTCTGAATGGGATCACCTATTCTCCAATAGTGGAGATGAACGAAGAGGACACCTACAGCATCCTAAAGGTATAGCCATCTTGCATGGTTAGGGAGTGGAGTGGGAGAAGGACTGAGAATGCTTAAGTCTTCTGTGGCATGGTGCAACATAACAAGGGAAGGGTTTGTGAATCTGAATGATCTGACACTAATTTTTATCCAGAGACAAGTTCAGTAAGTCATAAGCTTCACCTGTCTTACCAGCTTTGCTCCCAACTTGGTGGAAAAGGGATCAGTCTCAAAGTTTTCTTCTTACAGGAAAAGCTTTAAGGTTGACTTGAAATGAGGTTCTAACAGGAGGTAAATAATCCTGTGCCATTAGAGTTACCCCAAATAAAGTCCTTGAGCTGCATCGTAGCCACAGACATTTCCTTCCAGAGAGAAAACTCTATATCTATGCCCTGGCTCATCCTGACCCCTAGACTGGAATTGGACTGGAACCAGTGCCCTAGAGACAGAGGGGATCTATACTTTGGTCTATCTGAGCCACCCAGGCACCCAGACCCAGGGTTGGGAGGGTTCATCTCAAGGTCCAATGCACAGACAGTAACAGCTTCTCCTTTTGAGGCAGTAAAATACCAATGTCAGGTCTGCTGTGTAAACCTCAACAGGACCCAGTAACAAAAAACCATGTTGGATTTCTCTCCCATAGGAAATGGGTTTAAAGGTTTTCACAAATACCAGGGTGAGGAAACCTTGGTATTGCAGCACTGAGAATTACATACCTGCAGGAGCCGGCCTTGCATCAACTTCAGTCATGCCTGGAGCACCAATGCATGCAATGAGGACAAGCGGTAAAGGAACTGGGTCTTGTTATCACCTCTGTCCTGAACAGAGATCCTGTCTATATTTTGGGATGAATACTCAAACAGGAGCTGGGGTTGTGGATTGAACCCTTGGAAGTAGTACTGAAGTAGTGGGTTCACAGATGTCAGCGTCTGCATGAGTGTGGGACATACCTCTCTTGCTGGGTTGTGAAGGTCCATAGACAAGCTTTGATAACTCCACATTAGAAGTCAGCAGAACCAGGTAGTTTTCAAAGACTCTGGCAGAGCAGATATTATTCTGCTGCTGAATTCTCTGTTCACCAGGCTTTTGCACTAGACTTCTTTTCCTAGATATCACTTAAGGGGTCTCCAATACCATCTTCAGCCTACCCTCATTGACTCACCCAGTTATATGTATGGTCAAAACCAGATGAAGTGGATGAGAAAACTTTCAGTGACAAGTTGGTAGACTTTGGAGGCTTAGAATGGTAAGATGCGAGTGGCAGAAGTTCAGTCTGAAATGGACCCACCCTATTTCTAAGGGCTATCTCAACTCTTACGCTGTAGCTGTTTGGGAGACAGAATTGGCCATATCATCATCCAGAGTCCCATATTAAGGGAAATATCCTGGAAAATCTAGGTTATTCTAGCTGGATAACTGATTCAGAGAGTTTTCCCTTGGCACAAGAACCTGTGCTTTTGTAGGTATCCAGTTTTAAAACAATATCAACTTTTGACACAGGTTGCTAAGATGCGGAACAGATGCTTTTTAATTATTTTAAACTAAAATAGGCACCAGTAAGAAGGCTGAAATACCGTGATAGACAATACAAGCAAGCCACTGTCACTCTTGCTAGGAGCTATGTGATACAGCTCTGATGATAACATCTTTCATTCCTGCCCTGAGACCTTCTCAGACTTTGGAGGTGCCTGTTGCACAGATAGTATGGATACTTGCTAGCTTCACAATTTTTATCTAAACGTAGAAATTAATTTAGCCGAAGTAAAGATGACTAAAACTAGAATTTAGTTAAGAACTTTTCTTCTTTATCTGTTTGGGTGGATTTCTCTTTCCTTTTGTCAAAGTCAAGCAAACCATTTGTCCCATCCTGCCCCCACCCTTCTTTGTTTCCCAGCTGTTCAAAACCAAAGTCAAACAAAGGCTTATTTTTTACCAAATTTCATCCCAAACTCAGAATATTTTCTTGGGAATAATTTTTACATGTGAAAATTTTGTTTTAGTCAAAAAGTCTATTTTTACCCCTCCCAAATTCCAACTGCATGTTTTCAGTTTGAGCATTTCCAGCCTAGTTCTTTAGGAGGCCGTAGATTTGGCAGGGAGGTGGTTTTCTGAGTCATAATGCCCCTACAAAAACCCTGCAACAGAGGGATGTTCCCTTGCTAGCTGGCCTGATAGAATAGAGAAGGAGGTCACGTTAAGACTGTGCCTGAAAGGGAAAAGGCTGCTTGCACAGAAGGTCATAAATAGCTCTTTGCTCTAACATCCTTGTTTTAACCTTGTAAAGTGTTGCCCCACATACTTTGAGGTTTGCTGGAGACAAGCAGGAAATACTGGAAGGCTAGCTCTTGCTAATAAGCCCTGACCCTGAAACTTCACTGCTGTTAGTACCAGTGATCACTACAGCCACAGCAAACATTTGCTGCCAGCAAGGCTTCTGATTGTCACGTAGATTGCTGCTTTCTCAGACCAAAGCATGATGCTGGTGCAGATCTTGCTTGTTTGGAGTTATCAGTAGTTGATATCTTTTCCATCTCATCACATTCAGGCCTCCAGGCAGATAGACTTTATGCCACGTTAAGCACTCCTGAAGAGCTGACGGAGACAGTCCGAAAGTACTTCCCAGAAACTTGGATTTGGAGTTTAGTATCTATAAGGTGAGCACCTTGGGCTAGTTCCTTCCTTTTTAATAAAACTGGTTTTATAAGGTGAAAACATGAATCCCCACATGTTTGCCAAGCCTTTTCAATGCCAAAAAGTCCTTCATTGTTTGCAGAGATCACCTGGTAATCCTCTGAGATGGAATTACCTTCAGCTGTGGTTAGGTTTGTCCAAGGAGTGGTGATGGGTCTGGAAGAAGATGTGGGATGGCCCTACAGTAACAAACATACTGTGCCCCATCATTCACACAGGCAGCACTGTTCAGTAGGCCAAAAGGGGTACAGATAGTCACCAAAATGCCATAAAAAATCATCCCTCTGTCCTTGCTTTCTGTGCTTCACCAGCTCTGAGGGTAATGCTGATCTAGATGTGACCATCCCTGACACCATCACCGAGTGGAAAGCCAATGCATTCTGCACTTCAGCAGACACAGGCTTTGGCCTGTCACCAACAGTGTCCCTCAGAGCCTTCCAGCCCTTCTTTGTAGAGCTCACCCTGCCCTACTCTGTGGTGCGTGGTGAGGCCTTCACGCTGAAAGCCACCGTTTTCAACTACCTGACCACCTGCATCAGGGTAAGGAAGGTTTAAATCCTTCTCTGTACTTGGTACCTTCTTGTACACCACTTGCCTTCACCTAGCCTTCTTATCTTATCTCTGAATAGCCCTAGAGCCTTCACCCCTGAAATTCTTATGTTATTCCTCCTATATACTCCAAACACAGAACCCAAATCTCCAGCTCCCTGCTCCTTTGCTACTGAAGAAATAGCTATTGCTATGGCTTCCTAGCTACCTGTCTCTCATGATCACCCTTCCTTGATTGCTCCTCTCTCCACAACTGGCAGGTCAGTGTGACTCTGGCTCAGTCTGCTCATTTCTTGGCTACTCCAGTGGAAAAGGAGGAAGAATCTCATTGTCTCTGCGAGAACGGGAGGAAAACTGTGGCTTGGCTGGTGACTCCCAAATCTCTAGGTAAAGGTCTCAGGGTGCTGAAAACTGCAGGAAGGGTTTCTCTGTGCTGTTCTCCCTGTTCAGTAACGGGTGTTAGAGCAACACAGTTTCCTGGGAAGCACTGCAGCYGTGTGTCTGTCTCATCTGGGGTTATTTGGGAGGTAAAGGCTGGCGGACTCATAGCGTCCAAGGCTCTGTCTGGCACCACATGGAGTACCATCAAGCCTTACAGCCCTTGGACAACATCTTTTGAAGCCAGAGACATTGTTGGCCAGCGGGGATGCTCTGTCAGCTCCATCACTCCCAGAGATTAGATGACTGTCCCATGGGATCTTCATACTTTGTTTTCACTGTTGTTACATGCTGTGGTAGCAGCTGTGGTGTGCATGTGGGGTAGCAGTGTGCTGAACAGCAGTGGGGCTGGTGAGTCCCACCACTGTGGTGTCCTAGGTTCTGGAAAAGAGTCACCAAAATAGAGTCACCTTTCAATGGCAGTGCAGCTCATCTGCTCCAGGATGGATTCTGATATAGATAGCTATGTTCTTGTGGGAAAGAAGCAGGGCCGAGGTGCGATGGGAAATCCTCACCCATGGGCCTGCAGATTGAAACTCCTGGAAGTGGCAGTGACTGCCATTACCTGGCTCTGCCTGGCAGGGCTGGCTGACCCCTGTTTCCTCCAGGGCAGGTGGAGTTCTCGGTGAGCACTGAGGCCCTCCAGAACCAGCAGCCCTGTGGGAACGCCATCGTGGAGACCCTTGAGAAAGGGCGGAAGGACACAGTCATCAGACAGCTGCTGGTGGAGGTATGTGGGCTGTGGGAAGGGGAAGACTGAGCTTTCCCACAGGCTAGAGCGTACACTGTGATGCAAATGGACAGGATGCTAGATAATCTCATCTAGGCTCCCTTTCCCATGAAAGGTTGGACCAGATGATCTTTCGAGGTCCCTTCTAACCTGGGCTGGTCTATGATTCTACGATTCCATAAGATCACCACGCAGCGTGGCAATGTGATGGTCTTACATCATCTTTATACTTTGGCAGGGCTGCATAAATACTGCAGCTTAATAATGCTGTGCAATGTGTCTCCCAGTACTCTAAACTTTCCCTATCCCCTACTGTAGCAGGACTCCTACTCCAGTCCATCCTTCCCTTTATCTCCTACCTGTCACCTCCTATTGCAATACCCCCTCTTTACAGCCTCTCTCCTCCTTTTGAGACACCCCCAGTAAGTTTGCCAGTCAGCACATGCTGCCTCTGTACTAGTTGAGTAGCCAAGCAAACTGCCTCTTAAGCTGAGTGTTATGCAGTTCGGGTTTGCTACCACAGTCTGGCACCAGGATGAAGGTGGGGGATTCACAAGCACCTACGGGAATTCGATGCCTGTAGAGAAGTCACCTCAAAACTCCAGATATTATAGAAGTCCATGAAAACGTGTTAAAATTTTACAGCTTATCCATTTCCTGTGGCAAGAAAAGTCACTGGTGTCGTGTGGTATTATGTGGCAGTATTGCATATCCTTTATAGGAAAATGCTGGTTTATTATACTGGGTGTGGTAATCTGGCAGGTAGATTCTATGTTCTTAGCTTTTCTCTGTATCATAAAAACCCCTAATGTTTGCCTACTGTGTCGTATGGTACCAGTAGTGTCACCAGATATTACAGTGTACAACATCTTCCCTTTCTGTTATCAACAGACACAATTTTTTTTCCCTAAAGCATCTGCAGCATTATGATAAATAGCACTGGAGACATCTCTTCAGGACAGCCCTCTAGAGCAACTGTGAGCTTTTGCTAACAAAAGCACTTGCTGTAACGCTGCAGTCCTCTTGTTACAAGGATGTTAAGTGTCTCTCGCTGTGTACAATAGTTGCAGGTCATTCATGTGGTAGTCCTGCAGTGTGTCCCTTTCCTTTTCCTGTCCTTCCTCCACATACACCGCCAATCACTTAGGATCATGTTTCTTTTACTTGCTTAAATTATTATTTCAGAGCTCTGTATTTCAGGGAGTGTTTGTGACTCCCTCTCCTTCTCCAGTTCACTCACTTTTCACATATCCGTCTGTCCTTGTTGAGGATTCCTCTGTCTGTCTGTATTTCCTGTCTCACTAACTTCTCACCTTTCTCGTTTTCCTTCATCCCACCCAAGCCTGAAGGAGTTGAGAAGGAAACAGCCCAGAACTCTGTGCTCTGTGTAAAAGGTAAAGCCCTCTCTCCCCACCCTCTCCATTTGTTCCTGTGTGGTTTGATGGGTGGGACGTACCTGGAGGAGGAAGATAGTGCTGCCTCTATCATATTCCAGATAGGCTGATATTTTTAGGTAATCAAAACATGCTCCATGAGTTGGGAGCCTGAGACGTGAGACAGAAAAAAGCCCTAGAGAATGGACCATCCTGCCTAAGCATCAGAGTATGAGCTAGGACGGATTTAGCATGACTGTTTGCACCCCTGTTCTCTTTTGTGCTGACATTGGAGTTACAAGCACTGTCTCCTGTTTTCTAGTGCGCCCAGGAAAAAGCTGTATAGATGTGATCTACAGTGCCTAACGGTGGCTGGGGGTGGTTTCATGCAGAGATTGCCTTATAGCCAGGGAAAAACGAAGTGAATGAAGTCAGGGCATTTCTAATAGGAAGTGTTCCTGTTGTTTCACTGAGGCCCCCTCCCCTTCCATTAGCCATTTCTTGGGACTGCACTGAAGCTGTTTGGGTCTTGTTTCTCTCTCAGGAGCACCTGCGAAAGAGAAGTTTTCCCTGTTGCTACCCTCAAATGTGGTGCAAGACTCGGGCAGAGCATATTTTTCAGTTCTGGGTGAGTAAGCAGCCTGGGAGAAGAACAATGTGCTGTTTCTGCCCCTCTGTGTTGGCCTCCTACCTCACAGCTTTTTCTCCTGGTTTCCAGCACACCTCACTCCTGTCTTTCATCCCTTCTGTCTTGAGCACTTTCCCTTCCAGTTGTGATCTTCCTTTTCGCCTTTCTGCATGTCCTTGTGTTCAGGGTTCTCTGCCAGTGCCCTAACCTTTCTCTCATTTCCCTCTTTTCCTCTTCTCTGCTGTTCTGTGTTTCATTCCAGGATCTTTATCAGTCCAGATTTTCTTTTGTTCTTCTCTGTCATCTCCTGCTTCTCTCGTTCAGTAGCTCCCTCTGATTCTGATAGCCAGCCCTGAGTGTTGTTAATAGCCCTCTGGTATCTCCTGCTCCCCAGGTGACATCATGGGCACTGCCATGCAGAACCTGCACCAGCTTCTCCAAATGCCATTCGGCTGTGGGGAGCAGAACATGGTCCTTTTTGCACCCAACATCTATGTCCTGGACTATCTGAACAAGACAGGGCAGCTGAGTGAGGAGGTCAAATCCAAGGCCATCGGATACTTAGTGAGCGGTGAGCTGGCACATGGCTTTTGCTTCTGCTTTGGCTTTTTTCCAGATCCTGCCTGGGGTGGTTCTGTCAAAGGTTGGCCAGATGTGGAAAGAGAGCTTCTCTCATGCACAGATGGTCTCTGCTGTATTCCTGAGAAGGCCCTTTGCTGCTTTTTCCTTTATTATTTTCTGTTGTTTAAGCATTAGGGTACCTGATCATTGCACCCACTTTTCTCTGCTCCCTAATTGGGTTGCAATGCAGCGCAGAGTTGTCAGGTGACCTGCTACAGTGACTTGTCCATTGTCATTAATATGTCCTGCCTTCCTTCTGAAGAAAGGCAGGTGTTGCTTCTCCTCATGCAGTACAAGCAGTGCATGGAGGTGCGGATGTACCAGTACTTCTTATTGGCTAGGATAGGACTGACCTACTCCTCTCTCCTTTGCTTTTGTTGATACAGCTGTTTTTCTGTTCCCCCATCCCACAGCAGACTTTCTCTGGCATCTGAATCTTGCTTTAACTTTCCATTGCAGGTTATCAGAGGCAGCTGAACTACAAGCACCCAGATGGCTCTTACAGTACCTTTGGACCACGTTATGGCCAACCGGGGAACACCTGGTGAGATTTCAATGTCACCTATGCCTCCCCTATATGCTCCTCTTTCTCACCTACACATTTATAATAAATGCTGCATGACAGTAAATAGGAAATGCTGTTGTAGACCAGCAGGCTTTTCAGAGCTGGTGTGGTCCCTGTGCTGCCTCCTACTTAATGAAATAGGCTGCATCAGCCAGTTATGCAGCTGAAGCACATCCTCCCACCAGCAGCTCTGAGGACCATGACAGACAAGAAGGAAATGGAGATAAACTGGAGAAGAAGGGAGCAGGGATTTCACATCCTGACTGAGGAAGGCTGAAGAGTTGCAGTGACAGCTCTTTTAGACTAAGATCTGCTGAAAAGACTGCTGGGAAAGGTGTTTCCATATAAGGGGAAAGGATGATAATCCAAGAGCAGTGCTGTATGGTTTTTTTTCAAGAGTGTTTGTGTGTTACTAAGCAAAGACAGCCTGGAGGAGCGTGTGTGTTTCCAGTGTGACTTACTGCAAAGTTTTCAGTTGCTCCAGCGTATCATTGCCATGCATTTTCAACTTTAGGTAAGGGTAAGAATGGATGATTTCATCACCTTTGGTTTGCTTTTAGTTTCACTAAACTGTTTACTGTTTTAGAAACAGTACTTGGCTCTTGACAGCATGTTGGCTTCTCACCACATGCCTGCTTCTTCTCCATAACTGCTTGTAACAACTCTAGCAAAAACTCTTTTAACATGTTCCTCTTTACTTTAAAACTCTGGGGAGTTCTGGGAAACCCATGAGGCATGGATTTCTAGTGCAAGAGTCCTGCCAGCAGACCATGAGCTAGCAGGGATTTAACTACTCTCCCCTGTCATTTTGAGTATTACTGTTATGCAGATGTTGAGCTAATTGGCATGCAATTCCCTACTTTTTCCAAAGAGATTTTTTTAGATACAGATCAACAATCACTGTCCTTCAAACTGTAGCCTCAACACAAAGGGATCACAGGGTTTTATGAGCCAAGAGAGGGACAAGAAATCAAGTTGGGAAGCAGTTTTTTGACAGATTTTTTGAGGTGAAAATATAATATACATATGGTCTGACTAATTGGCCCAAAGTTCCCCAGGCCTTCTTGCCTTTCTCCAGACAGATGATGTGCACATGGGCCCTGTCACTTGAGATGGACAACAGGCCTGCTCAGGCCCTTTCACTGCTCTTTCTCCCTTTCAGGCTCACAGCCTTTGTCCTCAAGTCCTTTGCCCAGGCCCGGCCTCACATCTTCATAGATGAGAAGCACATCCAGGATGCTTTGGTCTGGCT
>JAYKAV010003164.1:1416-65952 GCA_035582835.1 Phoebastria nigripes
GGGCCATCAACGCTCCTATTATACCAAACCCAAAACACAGCACACACCCCCAGCTACTGGGAAGAAAGTTAACTCTGTCCCAGCCGGAACCAGGACATGCATGTACTCTGTGCAGCCCTTGCACTCCCTGATTCAAAAATCACCAACGTCCTGCAGTATCCGATTTCTGCTGCTGCATGAGCTGGAATCTCTGAAGTAAGAGCACACTTGGAAAAATGGTACATTATCTCCAGAACCCACTCCCCATATAATTCACCGGTTTGGCCAGTCCAAAAACCGGACGGGAGGTGGTATCTAACAATTTATTACCGGCGCTTAAATGCCAACACAGCTCCGCTAATGGCTGCAGTACCAAATATTGCAACTTTAACAGCCACACTACAAGCAGCCACACACCCATGGATGGCAACACTAGATGTAAAAGACATGTTCTTTATGGTCCCCTTGCAAGAAAAGGATGAAGAAAAATTTGCTTTTCCGTGGGAAGGTATACAATATACCTTTAACAGACTCCCACAGGGGTATAAACATTCACCCACAATTGCTCGTGCTGCTCTTGTTGAACTTTTACAAACAGTCTTGCTTCCTTAGAATGTGAAACTGTACCAATATATAGATGATATTCTAATCAGAGGAGATTCCCCTGAAGAGGTAGCGRAAGCAGCAACACCAGTGTGGCAAGTGATACATAAAGCAGAAGTTGAAATCCCRCCTGAGAAATGTCAAAAACCAAGTAGAGAAGTAAAGTTTTTGGGTACTTGGTGGATAGCGGGCAGGGCAGTGATTCCACTGGATACCCTAAGTAAAATAGAACGATTGCAGATGCTCCAGTCTAGGAAAGAATTACAACAACTTATGGGTACTTTAGGATACTGGAGGAAACATGTACCTGGATTTTCTGTCATTGCCCGCCCACTCTACTCACTTTTATGAAAGGGGAAACCGTGGAAATGGAATTCAGAACATGAAGAGGCAGTCAAAACTCTAATACAGGAGTTAAAAACATATCAGTCTYTGGGACCAGTACACCCCCACGACCCTATTATAGCAGAATGGGGKTTTGCCGAACATGGTACTTATGTAAGGTATTCCAAACTGGCCCTGACAGACCAAAAAGACCTTTAATGTTCAGCTTGATTGTATTTAAAGAAACAGAACAGAGATATTCCGAGTGGGAAAAAGGACTTTCGTCTTTAGTCCGAGCAGTGAAGCAAGCTGAGAAAATACACCAGGAACAACCTGTACAAACCAGAGGTCCATTTAATTTACTAGAAGCGATCCTAAAGGTGACTGCTCCTCCAGAAGGAGTTGCACAAAAACCTACAATCAGAAAATGGTATGCCTACTTGACAGGAATTACAGAGGAAATGAAATTAACCCAAGGACATACTAAAGTTTTCAAATTACAGATGCCTATAAATGCAGACCCATTAGTGTTACAACAACATTTTAAATCCTCACTAATTTTAAATGCACCTCCCCTCACTGAGGGAACACCAATAGAAGACATTTGGTTCACTGATGCTTCAGCAAGAAGAATAGATGGCAAATGGCAATACAAGGCTGCTGCATTAAACATTAACACTGGCAAACAAATTATAGAAGAAGGTGAAGGTAGTGCACAAGTAGGAGAATTAAGGGCAGTTGTTYTAGTAGCACAAAACGGAGCAAAACTTATCTATGTTGACTCCTATGCCATGCGGGCAGGTGCCACACAATGGCTTTGTCAAAGGGAAGCCCTGAACTGGGAAGTAAACAGATATCCAGCTTGGAGAACTCAAGATTGGCAGTTATTATTAAATATAGCCAGAAAAACTCCATTCAAGATGGGATGGGTGAAAGCCCATGCCAAATATAATAAGCCAGCCACAAACTGGAACCAAAAAGTGGATGAATTGACAGAGATGAGGAAGATAAAAATAGGAAACTCCTTAAATTCTGAGTGGTATTGATTGGGAGAATAGCTACATCAAAAATTAGGTCACACAGGTAAAGAAGCACTTTATTTCACTGCACAGAGCAAGGGATGGCCCCTAGACAGGAAAACTTGTRAARTTATTCTCACAGAATGTCCTCAATGTAGATTAAAATTACAAACAAATCACCCTGTTAAGGCACCACCCCTACATMTCAATCAAGGAAAAACTTTGTGGTCTACATGGCAAATTGATTATATCAGGCCATTCAAATCTTCTGTGGGATATCGATATATCCTCACAGGAGTAGAAATAGTCTCCAGCTTGCTTATGGTGACTAAGTGTCAAAAAGCCGATGGACAAAATACAGTACGAGGACTATCTTCTTGGTTCTCAACTCTACCTACTCCTGACACTATCCATAGTGATAATGGCTTGCACTTCTCATGCAAGGAAGTGCAAGAATGGGCAAAACAGGAAGAAATTCAATGGCTATTCCATACCCCCTACTATCCTCAATCAAATGGGATGGTAGAAAGAGCTAATGGCTTATTAAAAAAGAACCTTAAGCCACATGAGACCCAGTGAGATACTTGACTTTCCAAAGTACTTCATCAGTTAAATAATGGGCATGGACCCACTGGAAGCCCTGTGAGCTGAGCATTCTTTGTAAAAGCTGAGCCTAATACTCCCTCTTCTGATGAAAGAAAATGTCCGATAACATTACAGCCAGGACAACCTGTTATGATACATTTACCACAAACTGGAACTGTGTCTATAACTCTAACTAAACCTCGTGGCCCACTTRCTTAGGAAAGCTACTGATAGCAGTGGTGCAAAACACAGAACCATACTAGATGGATTTTTCCTTCTTTCTAAAAGGGGTAACCCATTTGGCCTTCCCCACCAAAACATCTTCTTTCTTTTCTTTAACAGGAGAAAATGAATCTATATCAATGGCAACAACAACGGCAGTATGCCCCCAACCCAATTTCGTTTTTCCTCTTAATTGGGACAAGTATAATCCTTCCAGTTCAGACACAAGATCACTGGGACCATGCACTACTAAATTATACTGGAAGTATTGGAATCCTACCAAAAGATAAGGCAAACCTGAACCTTGCTATTTTGGTTGTACATGGAAATGAGGCATATCTAAAGGATGAATGGAGATGGGAGACACTATACTAAAAGGAAATTAAAATATCTCTCAATAATTATAACATTCAGCAAATATTATGACTTCAAGCCACACCAGGGGAAGAAATAAAAATAGGGTGCCAGGCAATCAATGGATCTACCCATGAAAAACCCACCAAAATTAAAATATACTATACCAATTTTTCTAAACCAAGAAATAATGAAAAATCTTGCTATAAGATACCAGAACCAAATTGTTGGTACAATTTCACTTTTACACAACCTGTACTCACATTCTGCTTCTGGGGTAACTGTGGTGTAGAACTATTATTTGATTTCATGATTATCAAGCGCAAAATGTGGAATTTGTGTACAACGGGGTGGCCATGGGTTGATGCGTACATGCTTTTTAACGTACCTACACCTGATCTAAATTTATCTGCAATGGCACTACACAATAACATCACCTTTCATAGGCAGGAATGGATTATTAAAGATGAAAATGAAAATCAACAAATTCCATCTTTAAAGGGAACCAAAGGAGACACCATTTCGATAGGATGCTGAATTGAAAATCACACTAAATGTATGACGGCAACCTTACGCATTGTTTACAACAATGTAAAGGAAAACACAACATACGTACCTGTCCTTTTAAACACACATGTTGGTATACTTTTACTATATCCCATTCAGCGCTCATAATGTGTTTTGGACAGACCCCAACTCTYGTTCCAGCCTAGGTCTTCAATTCAAGATTGATATCGAACAACCATATTCACCAACTCAGACTCCTATTAAACTGTCTCCTCACATTTTTAACATTGGTCCCTACATAATTAAAAACAYAGGACAACAGCAAGTGCTATTTAATCCATCATGGTCTCTCAAACGAGTGGAGCTATCAATGTACGTTAATATCTCTGCAATTAAACCTACYTGCTCATCATTCCTGAATACAGCTTACACAGGATGGTTAGCATAGTTGCATGGATGAACCCTCACCTCTCCAAAACAATCAAGGAGAGATGTGACTGGCATCCTGGGAATGGGACTAGGAGTATTGAACAACATAGATGCTGAAGTTTTAGCAAACAAAATAAGCTTGGCAACAAGTGATTTACATAAATTAGAGCACCCGTTACGATCTTCTTTGATGGCACTAGGAACTAGTCAATGGCTTTTAGCTAATATATTGCTTAAGTGGGAAAGAATTAATGAAAAAGACCATCAACTAATTATAGATGCATTTGGCATGACCCAGAATAATGTTTCTCTAGCTCTTAGCTGCATCCAAGCTCAGTTGTGGATACAATCTACTGTGGCRGCAATTATAAGGGAAGGTGATGAGGGCACCTTGCCCACTGAAATCCGAAAGGTAATTTGGGATAATGCAACTAAATTTGAAAGGGAATTCCAGTCCTGGTGGCACCTAGTCAATTTTACTTATGACCCCACCGACAGTAAAGCCACAGCTTTTGTCTTGACAATACGCAATGCTTCGGTATACACCATATACCCAATCATTGCACCGGGATTAAATCACAATGGAACAGTACTCTATCTGTTAGACATAGAGTGTGGGCCCAACAAAATGGGAACAAGTGGCAAACTATTGATGTTGATTATGGGAACAACAGGGATTTATTTGTGAAAGCAACACCATTAAGGCCCAAGACATTTGTCCTGACACTGAACAAAATGTTTGTCATTTTGAAATACTTCCTGATGAAGCCCCTGAAACTGTACTTATGTATGTTGGAAATGRATGTGTTTATATGAGAACCCTTTGTGATTCTATACTTACAGACAACACCACTGTGGAGACATATAATCACTAAAATATCTGTATTAGTAATTTTACCAAAATTATGGGATGCGATTTTAACTATTCAGCTCATGTCACAACACATTAACTGTTACAATCGAACTATACATCTTATCAAGACTTACTACCTACCCCCATTAGAATGAATCTTACATTGGTAAGAAAACTGTTGCAACATGATGACCTGAGCCRATTACTAAAACGAATTCRAAACAACAGACAAAGAACTCTGATTACCATCCATCATGATGCAGAGAAGATACACCACGTCCTAGAAAGAGTGAAGAAGGATGGAGAACATCACTGGTGGGATACCTTATTTGGATGGTCGCCAACAGCAACAGGAACTTTGAATCRGATGTTACATCCCATTGTAATTTTACTAATTTCTGTAGTATTATGCTTGTTGTTGAACATTTTTCTGTATGTTAGAGTGTGGAGTATGGCTAGATGGGTGGCACTGTTACCAAAACCTCCTCACATACATAACATTGCTTAATCACATTTAACAAAACCTTAATAATTAAGTAGACCAACCAAAAATTTCCCTCAAATTACAATTGGGGTATGGTATTGATCCAGGCACAAAGGCAAGAGGCAACTACAACGCCACTCTGTGAGAGAAAGATGGATTGACTTTAGTCACAGGGTGGATTGTGGTGGTGCATTTCCCCCTCGCTTTCCTGGGCTGCCCTACGATCTTAGGAATTCCCGTTAGGCCTTGGCCTTTGTGTAATGAGTTGKGCGGTKARGCRYCCCTTSACCRTACCAGGAACTCTTRCATGGCTAAGGTGGGGAAYGGCACKGACCGTACCAGGAACTCCYGSTGYCTGGCCARGGTGGGGAAMRAGAGTGSGGATAACTCRTCATCCCYTGACATCCTTATCTGAATCRTAGCTCGAGTGGAACGGTASCATTGTTACYGGAATCTTGAGAATTCTAGTAACTACCAACTYGGACTGTGGCCAGGATGGAAATTTACAGATGACTAAAGCCAATCATAATAGAATCATAGAATCATAGAATAGTTTGGGTTGGAAGGGATTTTTAAAGCTCATTGAGTCCAACCCCCCTGCCGTGGGCAGGGACATCAACTAGATCAGGTTGCTCAGAGCCTCGTCCAACCTGACCTTGAATGTTTCCAGGGATGGGGCATCTACCACCTCTCTGGGAAACCTGCTCCAGTGTTTCTCAGTGTAAAAAATTTCTTCCTTATATCTAGTCTAAATCTACCGTCTTTTAGTATAAAGCCATTCCCCCTTGTCCTGTCACAACAGGCCATGCTGAAAAGTTTGCTGCCATCTTTCTTATAAGCCCCCTTTAAGTACCAAAAGGCTGCAATAAGGTCTCCCCGAAGCCTTCTCTTCTCCAGGCTGAATAACCCCAACTCTCTCAGCCTTTCTTCATAGGAGAGGCGTTCCATCCCCCTGATCATTTTYGTGRCCCTCCTCTGGACCCGCYCCAACAGGTCCRTGTCTTTCTTGTGCTGAGGGTTCCAGAGCTGGACGCAGTACTCCAGGTGGGGTCTCACCAGAGCAGAGCAGAAGGGCAGAATCACCTCCCTCGACCTGCTGGCCACGCTGCTTTTGATGCAGTCCAGGGTACGGTTGGCCTTCTGGGCTGTGAGCGCATATTGTCAGCTCATGTCCAGCTTTTCATCCACCAGTACGTGCAAGTCCTTCTCGGCAGGGCTGCTCTCAATCCCTTCATCCCCCAGCCTGTATTGATACCGGGGGTTGCCCCGACCCAGGTGCAGGACCTTGCACTTGACCTTGTTGAACCTCATGAGGTTCACATGGGCCCACTTCTCCAGCTTGTCCAGGTCCCTCTGGATGGCATCCCCTCCCTCAGGCGTGTCGACAGCACYGTCGCCGAAAGCTGATGACAGGACCTGGGCTGAAACCCTTCACTCCTCGAGTCTCAACCCCTCACCCATTGAGAAATGCCGAGACATTTGAAGCGAATATTTCACTGAACTCAAGGGGGATTTTTAACAGGTATACCTTTGTATATTTATATATCTTTGTGTCTGTGTGTGAATTGATGGAGGTACCCGATAACAAGCATAGTATAAATATTGCCATCTCAAATTTATAATTAAGTTACTGTTGTGATTATAGTAAATTTTATTGACTTACTTTGTAAATGTTAAATTAGTCAATGAATAAGTGTTGCTAAAATCTTGTGATCCACCTCAAAACTGTGAATGAACCTTAGACTGCTGCTAGACACATATAATCCCTTAGACATAAACTGTTGTCCAAGTCTGAGACTAAGATTGCACTTAACCGCACCTAAGTTCCATCAGGAGTTCAGAAAGCAAGGGGGTCCACTCTGAACCTTGTGACTCAACAGGAGGATTTCCCTACTCTTTATATTTCTTCCATTAGACATAAACCATTGTCCAAGTCTGAGACTAAGATTGGACCTAGCTGCACCTAAGCTCCATCAGGAGTTTAGAAAGCAAGGGTGTCTTCTCTGAACCTCATGACTCAACAGGABGGTCTCCCTTACCCTTTTGCATCTTCGGTCTCTGTATAAATCATTCTAGCTCAACTCTAACTTGATTTCTCCTTTGTATGTTTCATCCATGTAGTAAGTGATAGAGTGAACCTTGCCATCGACCTTTGTTAAGTTGCACTTTTATAAATTTCTATTGAAACCACTTTTGCTAATACCTTTGATGGTGATTCTTTAAGCAATCTAAATCACTCATCCATGACAAGAGCATAGCCAGGACAGCTGACCCGAACTGGCCAATGGGATATTRCATAYCATATGACTTCATGCTCAGTATATAAACTAGGGRAAAGCTGGCCAGGGGGCTGCTGCTCAGGGGCTGGCTGGGCATCTGTCAGGGGGTGGTGAGCAATTGCATCGTGCATCACTTGCTTTGTATATTCTTTTATCATTATTATTATTATATTTTATTTCAATTATTAAACTGTTCTTATCTCAACCCACAAGTTTTTTTCACTTTTACTCTTCTGATTCTCTTCCCCATACCACCAGGGTGGAGTGAGCACGTGGCTGTGTGGTGCTCAGTTGCYGGCTGGGGTTAAACCACAACACACGGCTAGCATGATGAGACACAAGGTGAAGTTGCCTGAGGATGYTCCTGAGGACACTATCAGTAATGCTTGTTACTGAGACTGATAACACCAGGGTAAGGCTGAATGTGAAAGTGAAGCCCCTGCTCTTCTTCAGCAAAATGGTGAGGGATCACAAATATATAGATTGTAGTCTTATGTATTAAATAAAGCCTCTCCAACAGCAATGAAATAAGAAATTGTAGTACTGAAAGAAAAATKATTAGCTTAGACCATCTTGGTCTAAAGCAGAGGGAGGTTATTTACCCTAGSACCTTACCTTCTTTACCTCAGAGCCAAAATCCAAAAGAACAAGTGACAGTGTAAAGAGATTAATAAAAGTAACAATCTGAGACTCTATTCACCTTTTCTTGTTGATAATGTCTAAAAGACTGAAATCTTATTTATTTCACATACATATTTTTGGAGGCTCTTCTTCTATTGCTGCCAGAATTTTCACTGCAACTTGGCTTGGAAAATGGAGTAACTGCTTTGCCAGCAAGCAGTCATAAATAATGCTTATACTGTGATGTTAGAACCCAGTAGATATTATTATCTATTACATGATTGCCTTGTAAGAATTCTAAATGCAGACAATCACAATTCCTTCATTAAGCTGAGGTTACTCAAAGTCATCATTGCAATTACTTTCTATTTAAGATTCAATATAAAAGGAGAGCTAAAAAATTCTCTGGTACATTTAAGTCATCGTTCAACTTTTTATTGCAGTGYACCAATATTTTAATAATAACAATAAAATGAATAGTTATTCCTTTAACAGAAACAATATTTAACAATACAGAATGATTAGAGAAAATTGATATAGCAATTAACTTGTATTTTCTTTCCTAAAGCAAGGTAAACATAGGCAAGACATCACTGGCAGCCATGGCTGTCTCCTCTTTAGTTAATCTTGCCAAAGATTGTCCAAGATTAAAATCCTTTTTTAAARCATGTGTAGATGTGCTTTGGCTCTTCAGGCGTGATCGGGGTATTCATGTTCATCTCCTGTGCAAGCTTTAACTTAGTTTACCTGATGCTGGAATTCATCTCAATGTTGTGGTTTGCAAATTTGATTCTAAAGACTGAAAAGATACTGCAAAAAGTGGCAAAGGGTGGTAGAGAGATGAGGCAGAAAAATATTGCAATGGGTATGCACATGTGTGAACTCTCTGAGGAGTCCCTGTAATTACACTAGAGATGAATTTTTATATCTCCCTGAAGGGCTTCTCCAGTTTCCTGTGAAGGAGTCAGCAGCCCACTCTTTCTTTGTCACGTGTTCTGTCTCTGCAAAAAGTAACTTGCATTACCATCCAGATAAGCATGTATTATACAGTGTATCCTAAATATGCAGAAATTATGAAGAGCTCAGGGCCAATTTAGCAGTGCCGATATGTGCAAAAGGTTAATTTAAGAGTACTGATCCAACTGGTAGGCATTTCTGAATAACTAGGTAGTGTAAATTAGATTATATGCAATATATATTGTCATATAAGAGATAAAATGGGTCTAAATCTGAAAAAGGAAGTGGTTTTGGAAGAGCTTATTCAGCTTTTCTTGGAAGCCTGTATGAAATGGCAGCACAACTATTTTGCATCAAGAGAGAACTAGATGTAATTTAAAAAGAAAAAGGAACAAATACGTCAGTTTGATTTTTCTCTCGGCTCCGTATTGCTCTCTTGGGTAGTGCTTTTCACTTTTGCTGTTCCACAAGGAATTGCAAACAGCAGAGGTCAGGATTTAAATTTGCCTAAATACTTTCAGAATGCTTTTCTATTTTAAAAAGGGTAAGTGTACCAGGATACACTTACTTATAAATGAACGTATGTTAGTCAGGTCTCCTGTTTCTTCTGTCTTGTATATGTGCTGGTTTTGGCTGGGATAGAGTTAATTTTCTTCATAGAAGCTAGTATGGGGCTATGTTTTGGATTTGTGCTGAAAACAGTGTTGATAACACAGGGATGTTTTCGTTACTGCTGAGCAGTGCTCACACAGGTCAAGGCCTTTTCTGCTTCTCACCCCACCCCACCAGCGAGGAGGCTGGGGGTGCACAAGAAGTTGGGAGGGGGCACGGCTGGGACAGCTGACCCCAACTGACCAAACGGATATTCCGTACCATGTGACGTCATGCTCAGCATATAAAGCTGGGGGAAGAAGAAGGAAAGGGGGGGTCGTTCGGAGTGGTGGCGTTTGTGTTCCCAAGTCACCGTTACACGTGATGGAGCCCTGCTTTCCTGGMGATGGCTGAACACCTGCCTGCCGATGGGAAGTAGTGAATGAATTCCTTGTTTTGCTTTGCTTGCGTGCGCGGCTTTTGCTTTACCTATTAAACTGTCTTTATCTCAACCCACAAGTTTTCTCACTTTTACTCTTCTGATTCTCTCCCCCATCGCACCTGGGGGAGTGAGTGAGCGGCTGTGTAGGGCTTAGTTGCCGGCTGGGGTTAAAACACAACAGTATCTTACACGGACAATCTGCAATTCTAATAAAAAAGAAAATTATGATTTGCTCTTTAAATAGATTTTGTCACTGTTAAGGAAAAAAGAAAGGTAGTGAGAGGTAATCAGATATAAAAAAATGCAGTAGCAGCATATTTGAAAAGCATGCCAAAATATATTAATGCAGTCTTTCCAACATGTAAATAGGCATGGAATAGCTACTGATTTATAAGTGAAACTATCAAAAATATGGTGTAGTGCTCACTGGCGATACAGTTCCATCTGATCTAGCAAGGGGATAAATATGGTCATTAGCAATTAAATACAATTCCCTCAACATAATAGTGAAACCCTGTTTGAAGGTATTGGCCAAGTGAAATGAATGACAAAATCCAAAGTGTACTCCGTTATCACTCAATATGCTTCAGAACTGATATATTTCTGAAAAACTATTTCCTTTCACCCCCCACCCTCCCAGCTGCTTAGGGAAACAGACCACCTGAGCAGCACAATATCAGCATTACTGCAACACAGCACTTCAGAGAGGATGTCAAAGAAGAAAGAAATACCCCCCAATGTCTGCAAGAAAATATGGAAATATATAGAAAGAACGTAATAGTGCATGTTTTTCTATCATGCCAAAAAGGAAGTAAAGTAAGAATATCATGCAAGTTTTAGCATGTGCATGCTGGATATAGACATGTAACATCTGCCAATTAGCTCCGTGTCATGAAAGGGAATTTTCACCATTGTCAAAAAACAGTCATGTTCTTCCCATCATCTTTGAAACATCCCATTTTCATTCTCTTCCTGTCTGTACTCCTCCTTCTCTGCCTTTCATTTCTCTGCAGCAGAAGAAAGAGCTAGGAAATAAATAATGGATGAGGAAAAAAAAGAATTAGAGTTTCTTTATAAGGAACAATAGTTTAATTCATGAAGCAGTCTTTAAAATGCCTGAGTCGTGCAGTTGGTGGTGAGGGTAAAATCTTATCAGGGTTAGGCATAGAACCAATATAGTAAAGACTCCAGAAGTGAACCATCAATAAAAGAGGATTTTGACACTCAGACACTTGCTGGGCTTGCTTTTCTCCTTCAGGCAAGCTTCCCCTTTCTTTCCATTAGCCTCCCAGTATCTCCAACCCCTATAAATCCCTGCTCCATCTCTCCCCTCTGTGTGCTTTTAGACTTCCACATGGAGGATATCCTATTGATACTACACTCACTATGCCAGCCTGCCAAATATTAGCCATGCAAGGAAGGCTGGTTCCTATTCCTTTGTTGATCACTTACACATAGGCAAGGAACAAGTGCATGCAAAAGACATGTGTTCGGTGGACACATATTAAAGGGCTGACACACTGCAATATTTCATGTGGCTCCTGTAGATTTCTTTGCTCCTTAACATCGCTATTGCTTTATCAAATATGAATCGAAGTGGTTGCCATCCCCTATAGCGACTGGACCCCTTCCTCGATGGGAAGTGACCCTCTGCACATCTGACCCACCTGGCAGGGCCGTGCCAGCGCCAGGTGCTCACTCGCACCCCAGCTTTCCTCTCCTCCCCCCAGCAACAGCTCTCTATTTATACAAACCAACAGGGAATGGTGTCAAGAATCAATTAGAGGGGAACTTCTGAATGCAGAAAGTTACTTGTTGCCTAGCAGCAGCCCAGCAAGCCAGGCTTGACTTTGATTCATTTAACCCCAAACTAACCAGGGCTGCCAGATTATTTTTCCTCATCACCTTCCAATGCTGTCTCAGTCAATCCGCAGGGATGAAATGCCTGAAGTCTTCCCTGCTGCTTTCAGGCAGGTGCTCACCTCCATTCGGTTGACCAAAATGTGCAGTGGATAGAATTTGTGGTGCTTGGTTTCAAAGAAACCCCGCAGGAGGCTTTCCAGCACATCGTGCCTCCGTCTTGGAAATAAGGAGCGGGAGTGAAACTCCCCTGACTTCCAGAGCCGGGCACTGGCCAGCCTGAGCAGCTCACGGCCACGGGCCAGGATGGACATGGCTGCAGGAGGACAGGCAGAGTCCCACCAAGCATCAGGAAACATCGCGTTACACCTCTGCTGAAAATTCATGTCTCAGTCTCTGTTCTTCTTCCTTAATAATTAATTCAGCAGAGAGGAAAAGGCTGCTCATTTGCATAACTAAATTTTTCAGTCACAGCAATCAGCCTATTAATAGAAACCCATCTATTTGTCTGCCTATCAACTTACATAAACCACTGTGTTGTCTTATAAGACGTGATATTTTGAAGGTCAGTAGCCCATAAACAATGGATATAGAGACAGAGAAATAGCTTGATCCTCTAGTTCAGAATACACTAAACCAGACTTTATAAATAATATATATCAGCCATGGAGATTAAGTCTGTGCTTTACTTTTCAGCACTACAAGAGAGTTTCCAGGATGACATAGTATATGTTCAGAATAACATCAATATCAAATGGGAAAAAAATGACAAGGAAATTTTTAAAAGCCACTATATTATGGCTGTATAGTGAAATCAGTGCTGTTTGATCAAATTACTCKGCTGCCACGCTAAAACATTTTGCTAACCAATGCAATGGATTCATGAAAAAAGACCAGGTATACGACTTCTGTTCACAAGCTGTCTGAAAATGAACAACATATATTTAATGCCCTGTCATCTTCACCCACATTCGGACTTCAAACAGAAATGTTTCCATTATGGCTCCATTTTCAATCAGAGTTTTTAATAGTCAACTGTTCTACCAGAACATCCATGCTTATTATTTACCTAAAAATGATTTGTGACAGGGAAAAAAGTCTGAGCTCTGCCTGTTCAGACGTATGAAGCAATYTCAATACTGTACAAACTACATTTTTTCTCATTACAAGATTGGTTACTACCTTTCACCAGATGACACCAGTGTCTCTTTCTTCATTTTCACCTCTAACAATACTATTTAGATGCAGCTCTGTACACAAGAAATCTGGTCCTAACTACACAAAGACTATTTGGTTCAAATAAATAGCAGGTTAAACTGAAGAGATGCCACACCACACAGGGAAGCACGTCCAAAAGCTACACTGGCCTCTCTGCAGAAGAGCAAGCCAGATGAAACCAGCCTCTTTCCTCATTCCTGCACATCACAACCTGTCTCCTCCTCCCTCAAAAGCCCAGAGCCAAGGATTTACTTGGGGCTTCGCTATGTTCAGTCTGGCTTACGCACAACGTGACAGGCAACAGTAAAACTAACAGGATATATACAGGAAGACAGGCCAAAGCCCAAGAGTCGAAGTCTGAAGTGTGTCAGGAACACAGCCCTGCCTTGAGGGATTTTTTAGGGGAAATAAACACAATACAAAAGTGATTGAAAAAAATGACTACTGAAGATGCCCTAAAGGCCCTGAAATTAATAAAGTCTGAAAAGCGTTTATGTAAAAAGCTTGATAAGATGACTGCCACTATTTAAGACTATTTCTTTAGAAGAGCAAAATCAATTCACTGTTCCATGACAGCAGGCTGAAGTCACACAGAAGTAACAGAATGTAAGAAATTCAAAGGGAACGGGTACAGTCTATTGGGTCCAGGCATCAGAAGACTTATTTAAATGCTTGGGCACAGAAGCTTCAAATGGCCTTTTAAAATCTGTATTATGACATTGATCAGTCCAATTTCCCACCAGTGCATATAACTTTCAGCAGTAAGACAGAGACCGTTGATGCTGTAGTCTTTTGCTTTTGGTAATGAGGGATGAAACTGCAGCCAGAATGCATTTTCTTGACTGAAAATGATGACACAATTTGGACACAGCAGAGTCTGGTGGTTAGTGAAAAGAAGATTAAGGGTAAGAAGTCAAGATTATTCAAGTGATCTAACTTGTCATATGCATAATTCATATTTATACCAATCAGAATGACAAAACAAAATGGTTTAACAATCCAGGAACATATTGATTATACAGAGCTCTGCTTGCCCTTTAACATTTTCAGAGGACAACTGTCTTGATGAATCGTGATAGCACATTGCTCAGGCAGAGACTCCGAACAACCGAGTACTACTGCGACTTGAGCAGCACTGTGTGCGCGTGCAGCCGCACACCGCTGTACCAGCGGAAGCCCGAGTACTGGCAGGCTTCAGGTTTCACTGGGGAGTTTCTGAAATCCAGCAGTGATTAAATAGGAACATAACCCTCCCTGGTTTACTTCCCCAGGTACAGAATGGGAACAGTAACTAATACCAGTTTCACAGAAGTGTTATTTGCATTAGCAATGGAGAAGTTTTCAGACATTAATGTAGAGAAACCGTAGCAATAGCTAAGAGAAATCTATTTCTGTTCAGCCTTTTTAAACAACAACTTTTAGAGATTAATTTAAATAGTGAAGTCAACTTCATTTCTAGCTGTCAACACATGGAAACACATCCCTCCTGTTGTTTGCCCCCATAACAGTGAGATGAGAGACCTAAATTGTTTCCAACTTTGCCATAGGCTCAGTGATGCAAGGCGTTTCATTTTTCACATCTTTGTTTTCCTCCCCCATAAAACTGGGATAACAGTACTTATGAGAACGTGGTTGTGAGGCTTTTTTCATCAATATCTCCATGTAGTTTGAAAACCTGGAAGTATTATGTAAAATGCAAAGTGCTACTTAATCCCACTTCATTCTTCAGTCTGCTGCCACAACTTCCACCAGCAGTATTGAAAAAAGCTCTCCATGCCTTAGTGCACCCGCATGCCTATTGAATAAGCCACCCAGAATTTTTCCCCACTCCAGTAGTGATTCTTTTATCTGCCATCCATATATTTCCCTAGATTTGTTTTGTATAATTTTCCTCATAGATATATTTTCTGCTTTTGAGGCACTCCCTATATTTCAGAGATTTTGAAACTGCAATCCCAAAGAGGCATTTTTAATAAGAAATTTTTATTTTTTAACTTAAAAAAGAAAATCAGTTCATATCTTCATAGGTTCCTAACTAGGTTGTATATTTGGCTTTAAAACATATTTTCTGATGAGTTTTATTCTTGATGATAGTGAAACGCATGTGTTTTTAGTCTAATACGAGAATGAATTCATTTGCTTTTTGGGAGTTACTGGTTTGAGTAGCAACTAGTAAAGCAGTAAAATCTGTACTGCAAATCTAAAAATGTTGCATAAGTTAGATACTTTATTTCACTCTTTCCCAGTGTGATGGCAATGTTACTCAACTATTATAGGTGATTTTATTAGATGTAATTTTTAAAAAAAATTAGGCGTAATAAGTCAATTTTGCAAATTAGATTGCCAGAAAAGATAAGAGCAACAAGCCAGCAAAATACTTAGGTGTTCATATTCATTTTCATGTCTTTGCAAAGTCTTTTCTACAGATTTATATCTACAGCACACAATTTTGCTTCATCAATACTTTTTTAATCTGAACATGTGGAATTACACCCACTCTTTCTGAATCATCTTTAAATCTAAGTGGTATTAATTTCAGCTAACTTGAGGAGGACTTGTGCTTACTAATGAAGCCCAAATGCTGGCACTAAGTAACAAGTTAGCAAGAAACTTCATTCATGTCAAAAGCTCTGGGTTCCTGGTAGGCATTTCCTGCATATTCAGTTAGTAACAGAATCTTCAATTAGCACTAGAGGGCATTGGAAAAGAAAATAGAGAGTTAGTGTGCACTGAGATGCAAATGCTTTTAGCAGTGAAAAGGAACAATTTCATGCCAGCCTGCACCAACAACAAGCTTTTTTTTTTTTCTTCACTGTTAGAGATTTACATTTTAAGTGAAGGCCTGAAATGTTAGCAACAGGGTTACATTATTTATTTTTGCTAATGGATCTACCTGTAGCACTGATCATCATCTCACTAGTAACAAGAACAGTCATATTTTACATTTACATGTCATTTTTCTTCTCAGCCTGTACGCATTTTAGATCTGGAGTCAAACATCAAAGACCTTCCTTTTTTTTTTAAAAAAAAATAGAAGCTTCTGATGAAATCAATGACCAGTGTATTAGTTTTCCCTTTAGTAAAAAATGTGCTGACTTCTCAACAGAACTTGCAAAAAATACATATTCTGGCTTTTATGCATAATTTAGCCCATGAAGGAAGTAAAGAATAGAACAGAATAAAGTTTACAGAACAAGATCAACTGGGTATGCTCGGTAAAGAAGCTCCCATATTAAGTTAGCTTAGATGTATATTTGTCCTAATTCACTTGCTGAGGTTAGGATGAACCTCACGAGATTTCTGGTTAAAGTTTGGAGGAGTTGCCTGAACAAGGCGCTAACTTTTATACCTTAAATATATTACCTGGCAACCACGCAGGATTGTGACTGAGGGTGTGCAGAGGCTAACGGCAGATTTTTTGAAGGGCTGAGCTGTATGAATATTTATCCATTTTGTAACCAGAAAGTTGGGGCATTGATACTGAAAGCCTTGGTCCCACAGGACAAACACAGACCCTGCTTCTACTGACTTTAACGTCAGTTGCAAGTCCTCAGCACTTTACAGAAGTGACCCACCAATTGGACGGGCGGCAGAAAAATGTAACAAATGCATCAAAGTAGAAAAAACAAATGGGAAAACAGCTTGAAATAGATTATGATCCATACAGGTTTTAATACATGCATAATGTTGACACACTCAGCTGAGTGGCTATTTTCCATATTTGTACTATTCATACTACAGTTTCATACTATTGCATCCCTCTTAATGTGTACGGCAAGAAACTGTAGTAAAAACTGTGGTAAAAAAATGTCAAGTCTCAAGCTAAGTCCTTAGTTCTTACAATTTATCTTTATGTGCCCCAGAGGTAGTGTCTACAGCCATCTCTTCACATTTTTTTAACCGTGATGCAGAGCTCGATAAGCATCTTTGCGAAACCAAAATTATAATCATAACAGATGTTTCTCTTTATATACTGAGTAGGTGAAATGTTTTTTAAAGTAAAATTGTAGTTGTTTAAAGTCAAATGAGAATGTTTTTGAGAATTTTGAGTTAATTTCATTTAGTTTTGAATTGGAGTCTTATCCAGCTGATTCAGTGACATGAATGAAATTTTATTTCAGAGCTACAGCTGAACTAAAAAGGTTTCCAGGAGAGTTAGTGACTCACAGGATGCATCTACAATAGATTATTTGGTTTAACACCCAAGACAAAGCTTTAAAAAAATTAATTTCCATTTGGTCATGATATATCCTGTTAGTAGGTTACAAAGTGTGCAAGTGGGAAGCAAGTTATCCATTAGAGGATTAATGAATTGTATGGTAATAATGCATAACAGTACTTCAGTAGTAATAACATTTGCAAACCACTCACATATTTTTACTTTCCATCATAACACTTATATACAGTAAATGTGGGTCGAATACCACTCCCACCTTACAGAATGGAAGAGCAAGAGAGAAAGACTCCTGTGGTCCGTCAGGCAGTTAAACTGCATTTAAAACTTGGTCTCACATGTTCTAGCCATATCTGCTTGCACTGCGACGTGAAAAGCTAAATTTCTTTTAACAACGAGTGCACTGATGGGTTCCTTTGGAGAAAATAAGACAGCAGTTTTTGTTCAATATAAACCTGTGTATGTGTCACTGCCTAGCTAGCTCGATCTACATGACGTACAGCAAACTTTTATTTTAACAAGATATGACTTTTGATATTAAGAGCATCTGGAGTCCTCTTCCTATTTATGCCCTTAAATGGTAAGCTCATCAGATACAGCCCTTTGTATTTGGACATGAATTATTTCATTGTGGCACCGCCAGGAACAGATAGGGGGTATGTTCTGACCATTCCCATTCAGGCAAATCTTTCACTGTGTGTAGTGTATTTTCAGAAAACGTGTGGGAGTYGGAAAATTTAGGAAAGTTGACATTTGTTAATCTTTAAAGTGTTCAATATTATTTAATGAAAGCAGTCAGTATGCTGTAACAGGCTTTGAATGAGTTCCATATCCAAGTAAAGAAAAAAAATGTACTTTTATTTCATAGCTTGATGCAAATACCTGATTTCCAAGAAACTATGAAAGATTAATTACTGGAAAGATCTTACACTGACATTCAAAATAAACATTACACTTGCATCAAAAATGGCATAGTTGGGCTAACCAATGATTTTTTTTCTCTAATGAATAGTAAAACAATTCAGACCTCAAGATAAAGTTAAATCAATCTTACAAATAAAACACAGAGTTTATTACTCTTGTCCAGTCACTCCATTTCAAGAATGAATAAGGAAGGAAGAGATTGGAAAGTTGTTGTAGTGATGTTTCTAATTTATGCTTGCAGATTCAAGTCATTCACTTTATACTGGTATGCCTTTTGTTGTGTTTTGTTTTGTTTTGTTGGCTTTATGATTTAAACAAGCTGACAGCAAGATATAGAGATTGGTTAAAAAATAGAAATAGCTAGGCTGCGTATAGACCCAAACTGAAATAAGTATTGGTCATTAGCGAAAGAGTTTGTATGCATGGTTAAATATTTGGTAAAGCAATTAGCCTGAGCAGTGGTCCTTCAAGGCTATGCATTGTCATGGCTGGCCTTGGATTTTGTTCCCCATTGAAGAGCTCCAGAAAGCCCCGGTACATATAACTTATGCTTCAACATACTGATTGTATCGAAAGCCAGAGGACTACACTGTAGGACTGTGTTTTCTACTGTGGCTCAAGTTTTTTGGGGCCAATTGTTTCCTGTGTGAATAAAACTGGTACAGGGGAGAAGTAAATTCTCTGAGGTTTCTCTTACATGCACAGAGTTGGTACTTAATTGATCCCTTAGGCGGTACTTTGCCTGGCACACAGAAAGTGACCCCTGAGACAGACACAACCCAGATCTCTCTCCTGAGTTCAGTTACGGAGCTCAGGAGCTTTGAAGAAGGAATAATTTTACYATATGTACTGGAAAGCACTTACATAAATATCACAACCGTACAAATACAAATAACAATAATATTGCTAACTTGCATCATGATCTTGAAAGACGTTATTAATCTCAAAGGTCTGAACTGGGCAGAAGTCCTCCTTCTCCGTGCAATCTTCTGTATATCTTCAATCCTCCTGCTCCCACCTACTGACAGCTTTTATAGGTGCCAGAAGGCAAAGACACCTTCCCCTTCTTAAAGTAACTCATTAGTTACACTTTTTTCCTCCAAAGCCCATGTTCTACCCTTTTCTTTTTCTGAGAAGATCATACAGCTACACTACATTGCTGGAGACACCACTGAGGTGACAGTGCCTGCACATCCAAAGTGCCTTGGCCTTGGAGGACGCTCAGGAGGCTGGTGAGGAAGAGCAGTAAGAACAACTATCCTGTTTGAGCTTTCTTAGAGCAGAGGCATGTCAGTGGGACATCCACACAGGCTTCACATGTGGACACAGCTACAGGAAAAAACATCCCACAGATGATGGCCTTCTGCCTTGAGTAGACCAGTATGTGTATCGTAGATAGTGTACTCTACTGCTTGGACCTCTGGTTCAGCATTTCCAGGCAAATACTGGTCTGGCGTTTCCACATGACTAAAAYCTGCTTAGCAGATTAGCATTAAAACCTGAGGTCTTACCATCCAATTATAATGTCCTTGGATGACCAACAATTGCATTCAGGAGAACCTATACTTCTCCCTCAGCAACCACTGCAACTCGTGACACCTCAGGCACATCCTGAAGCTGCTCTTGCTTGACATGTTATTTCTTATGACCGTGAGTATTGCTCAGAACCAGACAAATGCCCAGGAAAAACTGGACAAAACAGATGTTAGCTATAAATAGGCACACATCCTTCTGGCTCGACCTTCCTCCCTGCACTCATTGCACTGGTATGGTCAGCTCTAGCCTCACCTAAAGCCCTCACTCTTAATGCCTGCAGGACGTCCCTCTGCAGGTGGTTTATGGGTGATCCAGTATGCCTTAAAGGAAGAGTCTGGAGAACCCGGAGGCCACCAGAGATCCAATCAGTGGTTCACCCTCCACCCCCCCACCACATCCTTGTGCTACAAGATCCTGAGGAGCAATGGTGTGAGGCAGGCAGGTCCCTAAAACCCAGGCCACGTGTGGCCAAGGACTGTGTGTGGTACACACACATGTACACACACAGGCTGTGCGTGGTACACACACACTTCAGGTGTTAGTGCCTGGGAGGAAGCACTGGAAGGACCTTGCTGAGATAGCCCTAATAGCCATGATGACCCATGGGGAAGGGATCGAGCTGTTACCATCTGTGGGAGGAGGAATATGGGGATATAATAAAATTGATTGTACAGCTGCTTGAAGGGCAGATGCCAAAGGGCCCTCGAAGGGCCTATACCTCAGCAAGGGCCCCTTCATCTCCACTAAAGCATCCTCGCAGAGCAAACTGAGTGGAAAGAACTTCCTCTAACAGAGCAGCTTTCAAAAACCCCAAGCCAAATAGGCAAGATAGAAAAAGTTCCCTGATCAGTTTATTTTGCTGATCTTCCTCTGAGGATAGCTTTGCTCATTTTTACCTACATGGAAAAAACATCTTTGTGTATTAGATGAGGCAGGCATAGAAACACATGTATTATTTATACATAAACCTTCTTTACTGAAACCTCTGGTTTATGCAGCTTTTTTGTTTGCCTGGCATTTTCYTTAACTTGATATTTTTATTTTGTCTTTAGAAGGAAAACCAATACTGTGTTTACTCAATTTTAATCTGTATCAGATTTGCACATGACATTTTGTTATGTTAGGTAAAGCAGGTAAAAGCCCACTTAGTAATTTAGAGTTTAAATAAATACATAAATAAAACCACATTGCCTCTACTAAAATGCAAATGCAAATTACTAACAGATACAAACATCTTTGGTGATAGACTGTCTTTGAGGGAAACATATGTGATAATACAAATACAAATTATGTGCTAGCATAACTAAAGGTTTTGTATAGGAGAACTGAACAATATGCAGATTTGCTGGCCACACCTCTGTTTTCAGCTGGCTCTCCCTGCAGTACACTCCTAACACAGCTAAATATGCGTATTGCAGGCAGCCTGGCCTTCCAGTTTTTTGAATGCAGATTCTCTACAAGTCTTTGCTTCCCAATCCTCTGGAAACCTGGCCTAGGGTCTTAATACTGTGTATTCAAGGCATCAAATGTCAGGGCCTGTTTTTTTCACATTGCCAAAAAACACTCAAATCAGTGTCAATAATAGATTTTGCTTGGGTGAGAAATTATAATAAATTAAGTCTGTATGTTCAATTTCAAGTGTTTTGTGAGATGAGTCCCCTTAACTTAGATATAAAATGAACTAAGCCCAAATTCCTTTTCTTACTAAGACTAAATCAGAATTTAGTCAAAACAGCCTTTGACATCAATAAACATTTATGGCTATAGAATGTGAATGTGAAACGTGTGCAATAAATAAAAAGGGATTTTAATACATTCACAAAGTATTAATTTAATTGGCTGATAAGGTTTTACAGAAAGAAGGTGAAAGTCAGTCCTTTTAATTTATCATATTTAAGAAAAAGCCCCTGCACAGAGCCTTGAGACCTGTCCTAAAGTTCAAAATCAGACTYGCAGAACAGTTTTTGGAATGAATTCTCAATTTATGGCTTTTAGTAAGCTCTGCATTTAGTTTAAATTTGGAGCTTGTTTATTCATATCAAAACTGACTCTGACGTGCTAGAGCATAAGGAAATAACTAAAAACAAAACCAGTGGCTTTCATGAAAAATACCATTTTAGCCATGATTTTCCTACACTATTGAGAATCAGGAGCAATTGTTGGTATGGATATTTTTTTTTTTTCTGAATTTGGAAATAAGTTAGAGGCTAGTACAAATGACAAATTACTGTCATAAGCTACTAGAAAGGAATATTGCTGTGTGTGCATCCAGCTACATACTACAATAGCGTAAGTTTTCATTGATGCTTTCATATTCAAACCCCAGAGGAGTACTTTGCATCAGTACTTGTACCTTCAGACAGTGTGAAAGGTTACAGAAACCTCAAGCTGAATGAAAAGTGGCTGAAGAAATATGCTGGAATGTAGTCTTTTTTCTTTTTTCCACGGGCTAAAGAACTCTGCGAATTAGGGAAAGACAGAAATACCTTACACACCTACATGTTCGTTTAGGTGTGTATAGGTCAGCTTCTAGTGAAAGGATCTTCAAAAAGAATGCTAGAGAGCAAGCACTATTATGAGAGAAAAAAATAAATAACCAAACTTGYGCATCATCATAAACAATGTTTGGTTTTAAGCTTCTTAGTTGTAAATAAATGGACTTGATCTTGCAATCTCTGTCATCTTCATCACAGCATTATAAATAGCTGCTAGATCACAACATCCCAGAACAGGAGAATATTTTTTGTTTAGAACTTGTGAGCTGTCAGACTTATTAACAATCATGTCTGTGTGCGTGTTTTTTTCTTCAGGCCCAGCAACACATCATTGTCCTAATAAAAACGCAGCGACATTCAGTTTAAAAGTGGTGGTTGTTTACAAAGTAAACACTTTATTAAACACTAAAGTATGAAACACCCTCCCAACAGGGCAAAAAGCTTAAGTTGTTTTAATGTGATCCAAGTTGGCACTGCAATGGTTTGAGCAGGCAGGCTGGAGTGCGGGCTTGGTAGCAAAGAATAGGTTAAATAGCCATATCCCGGACTTCTGTCTTCAGTGTTTGAGAGAAACAGAGATGTTTTAAATCACATCTGATCCTGGTTTTACCTCAGACAACCTTCCTAGGGGTAACAATCAGGACAAGATCAATCTCAGCATGTTGTGATTGGCTCCAGTTGACTAGAGGAAAAAAGCACAGTATTTTTAGGATGCCTCAGTCATACGGTAACTGAAAGCTTTTCTTCCTGATAAAACAGGAACAGCTTTTCCTAGGCCTCTAATTCCATCTCTTTAAAATGTTAATTTACAGTAATTTTTCTTGATATAGGGCTATAATGGTGGCTTTAACGACGGCTTCATGTTTCAGTGAATACCAGCTTTGTCTTGTTCCATATTCAATCTCTCTGGATGATAAGTTCTATTATGCACATTGACAGAAGTCAATGTCTGTTTGTTATTTCAATTTTATATGTTACCAAGCCTGAACACAGAGAAATTAAGTTGTTAGCTCTATTATGATGCAGTTTGGATTTGAAAAAGAAAAAAGAGGAAAGTAAAATGGGCCAAAAAACCACAACAAACATACATAGCAACAAGCATTAAGAGACTGACTGTAGCTTAAAGAATGAACAAAATTTGCAACACAATAGAAATGGGAGGAAGCTTTATAGGGGCATTGAATTTAGAAGAAAACATTTGCAGGAGAAGGAATTAAATGTTCTGAAGAACTTCTGGGTCAAAATAAAGAGAAACACTGAGTGCAAAGCCTTGTCAGATTCAGAGATGTATTCCAACAAGTATTCATACTGAATGCTCGGGGAAAGAGCTCATTGAGAATTTCGGTCAGAACAGTCAGGGGTGAGCCAGGCACGAGTAGCCTGTGGAAGGACGGCACCTGGGAAATGCAGTAGAAGAGGAAAGYGTATCACAGAGCTGGCATGTGTCATTGTAAGTCCAGCAAAGTAGCTCTGTCTTTCCAAAGTAAAGGAGATTTTACACTGTGAAAAATTTAAAAAATGCCTAAGACAAACAGGTGAGGAACTATTGCAGCTGAACAGTACTAAATATTGTGAGGTATACCTTAATAGGAAAAGATTGGACAAGAAAATGTTATCATTATGATTACTTGTTTTGTGAACATAACGCATCCCTCGCAATCTACACAACAAATATATAAACCTATATATAAACCTAACTTTATTTTCAGTGCTATGCAAAGTCCATGGCCTTCAGTGAAACCTGAATAGACTCTTGAATCAGTGACCCAAYGTCTCTTTTCAGTTTTTTTAAAATATTTTTCTCTGCAAATAATATAAAGGCTCTTTAGTATAGTATAGCCATATTGTATATTTCTTATAATAATAGTTTGATCAAGCTAATTATATTATTTAGATTATTACATGTAATTAATATCAAAMCCACCGATAATTAATATCTGTGTATGCCTGCTATCCTGAGGCAGGGAACATAGGCTTCTGTTTCAAATGAAGGTTCATGACAGCAAATGAGGCAGCACCAGCTCAAAAAAAAGAGCAGAAGATGGCCAGTGGTTAGAGCCTAAAGTCCATGGTACAGAAATGCAGGAATTAGTACATTTCTTAGGTTTGCATGGTATTAAAAGTGAAATCAAAGCTGGAAAACACAACCTTCTGTTTATTCCTCTATAGGTAATGAACTCTAAAAAGTGGTGCATTCAGGTAGTCTCTCAATGACACTTATAAACCTGGAAGTCATTAACTGGGGAATACAACCTGCAAGTGACTCTTTGAGAACTGGAATTGCCAGGTGCTGAGCCATGGAGAATAAGGCTGCTTCCCCATCAGCAAGGTGAAGAAGAGGCTACACATAACTTCAGCATGCCCAAATTTTCACAGTTGGTTAACTCAATACTACTAGGTAGCAGATAGGATCACTCCAGGCTGATGGTAACATTGAAATGGATTGTTTTCCTGTTTGAGAGAAGATTACTCACTAACTTCTAGGGCATCAAGTAATTTGTTGTGCAATTAGAATGCTTGTGGACACAGGCACTTTTAAAGCAAGCTAACTACAGTTGTCCCTGTATAGCCTCTTAATTAATTAATGCACTTACATTCTCTTTTTYGACTGCAAGGCAAAATACTTGCTAAATTGGCTTAGATTATGTTGCATTTTATTGTACTTTTAAAATATTACTTTAATAACTGCTTCATCTGAAAACTGGTAATCGCTTCTACAACATCATCTGAAATGAATGAGACAGTACTAACAGTATTAATTATTTTCTCTCCAAAGCACCCTGAATTTTTAAGTGCAGTTCAAACAGAAAAGTTGCTGCCCAGAGTACTGGCAAGTTAGTGATGAAGCCAAACCCCTAAGAAAGTGGCAACACAAGCAAGACAGTATTTGCTGGTGTTTACCTGCCAGGGCATCCACATTCTGCTCCCATTAGATTGTACCATAGTTAGTTAGTTCTATGGGAGATGTGTACCCAGTCCTAGTCCGAACACTTGCCTGCTTATATGTATCATGCAAACAGAACAGTTATAAGTAATAAAGATGGAGTGATAAGTACTATTTCGTATACAGTTTGCAGACATTTAGCTATTCACTGAAGGGCGGTGAAGGTTTCTTGATAACCTACGTTCCCTACTAARTAGAGTAACTTTGTTAAAGTGTTGGGGAGTAAAAGGAAGAAGGGAAATATTACGTTGTTTGCTGAAAGACTTATTAACAATATTCATGAATACAGAAGGCAGTAACACATGATTTACACATTTAAAAATGCAGCTGTGAAGCTAGGGTCCATTTTTTATTCTAACTGGTGCTTTATCAGGAAGAGGATGTAGAGGATTTGAAAACATGCCACCAATACTTCAGTACCTGGTAAAGAAGAAAAGCCCTCAGAAAGTGTAGATCTCTCAGGTTTCAACTGAGTTTTAGCAGACATTGGGATTTGCTATTATAATCTACCCCCTATACTTCTGGTAAATGAATTGTTGCAGGAGATGCAAAAATACCACCAATCAGCTAGCTGTGGCATTCAAACACTACATTTACTTTTATAAAATCCATTCTGTAAAATACTCCCCATTCAGTGCAGTCACTAAGGTATAAAAGATATTAATATTACTTATGTGCCAATGGAATCACATTTGGAAATTAAAATTCTGCTGTGTGACAAAGACAAGCTACAAAACCCCCCAGATTTATGAAGGAAAAATAAACAGAAAGCAAATAATAGCAATGCTCCAAAGATTTACAAGTATCATATATTCAGTAAAGTATGTTATAAAATAAAATGATCCAACATCAACAAAAAACAACTGAGCTGTGTTAGTTTTACACAAATCTTTCTTCTCTTAGGCCTTGTAGTTTGATTTTGCTACACATTTTAACCTCAGTGCTTTCTCCTGTTGAACCACTCATTGAGGAAATATTTCAAAGAGCTATGCACTGGCCCTCATGGGAAGAGAATGAGCCAATGGGAGCATTTTCGTGAACCACCACCTTTTTTTTAATAAGCATCTACGGTGGTTGCTATGTTCTTCGTGGAGATAAATGCAAAATGTCTGGAAAGGTGGAGCATAGGTGGGAAGCATTTTATTCAATAGGTGAATGTTTTTTCCAATTCTGGTGTCCTCTATACCAGTATGTGAACTAAAGCATCTATAAAGCATGCAGTGAAAATTGATTTAGGCATGCAAGTAATAGAATGCCACAGGACTGTAGTAGCTGGAGCGAGAGGCAGGTCACAGTGTGTATTTATAATAACCCATTCCTAGACAAATAATTTTCACTGCGTGGGTGCAGAACTCAGTGTATGATGACCCAAGGTTGAGAACAGTCAGCCACCCCTGGTCTGATAGGGGCCTGTGTTAGTAAGAATTCTGAGATATTTTGTCTTGCCAAGCACCTTTCTCAAACCTGATGTCCTCAGACTAGTATCTAATATTTAGTGCTGAGGAAAGGCCATTGACTGAGCTTTCTGCACTTGTTCTGCAGGAGGAACAAGGCAACACCTTCCTTTGGCTCCCCATTTTTGATGCTATGAGAAAAACAAAAAGATAGAGCTAAGATGACCTTTCCAGAAATTTTCCTTCCTTTGGCCTGGGTGGATGAGTATCTTATACCATAGAATGCATCCATTGTGACCATCCCAGCAACCAGTGACAAGGAAGATGTGCTGCCCATTTAATTTCCAAATTGTAAAAATCCAGTGCTATGTCAAGGCACCCCACATCTTCCAGTGTTTGCAGGCACCAACTAACTGTCAAATCAGAAAACTGCCAAAACAGAATATGTTTGGGTCCATGCATGCTTTCACTTGGAGTACAGCCAAACTGCACACCMGATCACTGAATAGCCCTGCAGCCACGCTGGTTATAACTCCAACCATTTTCATATTTTCAACTCTAATCTGCCCTATTTTCCCTCTAATCCCTCTTTGTAGGAAAACAGATGTCCCATGGACAAATTTTCAATGTCCTATAACAGATTACTAGAAAATTAAATGCTTATGTTATCCATAAAAGTTTTGGTTAGCAACAATCAGATAATTATTTAATTTATCTTCAAACTATATTGAAAAATATCCAAATCCAAACCTGAGTTTATAAATTCATTGTGAAATTTCTAACCTGGATCATTTATCTATTATTTGTTCTCCACTTGGCTTGAATTTTCATTCTTTTTTGTTTTGTTTTGTTTTGTTAAAGTTCAATAATAGTATTTTATTAATCTATACATAAAATACTAATTTGATTGAATAAGTTAGCACTGACCAATAGCAGTAATTATATTATAATTAGTAATAATTAGTTACAGTATTGGTAAACTGTGTTTTATACTCCCTTCATCTGGATAGTGATAGAAGAATATGATTGTAACCAATCCAAAGATCCCACGGAAGCCTATGAAAATCAAAAGTAAAATTTGATAAATTCTATTTTTGTGTGTATTTCATGATAAGATATTGATTCCAAATGTATGTTTGATATTTTGGCAAAGGCAATGCAACACAATCATAGAGATTTGCACATAGTTGTAACTTTCCATGTGATTTCTCTGACAAAAAAACAGTAATTAACAAAATAATAGCCGTGTGTTCTCAGTGATGCTCACACAATATTGCAAGCACAAAAGCATCAAAGCCTTCCAATCTCTCTTTCAGCAGCTGTAAAACAAAAGGAGATTGCTACTGATATTTATCAAGTGAGGCAAGCTTTTTAAAGGTCTGATGAAATTTAAATTTAAAAAAAAAAAAAACAACCCAGACTTCATAGTTCACTACAGTGCCAATTTTAAAATAAAACTTCTCTATTCCCACACAACACCCACAACTTCTTTAATCCTCAGAGTAGTGTCTTCATCATATGTCAAGCTTTTTATATAAATCTATTCTCAATTGCTTCCCCCCCCCCCATTTAATTTTAAGCAACTCCTATCCTAGGTTTCTGATGTGATGTTATTTTTCTGCCAGGGAGAAGTCCAAAGAGAAGTCTGAGTATTCGGTAAACCTTAATAATGGTGGAATATTGATACTGTGTTATTCAACACAGTCTTCTTTCAGGGCTTTTATTGTGGATCACTTTCATCGTATAGGAACAACGGAACAGATGTGTCTGAGGAATCATGTCAGAGAAGTTTGCATCACCMGAGCCTCTTCAAATGTCTGAAGAAATCCTAAGAACCACAAATGGAGGTCTACTGTCAGAGGATGGAGTATTCACAGTCTGTTTTCATGAATGATGGTGAGTTGATCACACAGGAAGAAGTGCAAAAACTTTTCAAAAGGGTAAAATAAAAAGCAGAAAAGTCAAACACCACTTGAAAAGGGAAAATTTATGACGATATTTAAATTTTTCAAAGAACATACAAAAGAAAAAAAAARAGTACTTTTAGAAGTCCAATTACCTGAGTATCACAATTGCAATGAGTTGTAAATAGCACATAGATGTCCAGCAAAAATTTGGATTAATAGCTGTGCTGAAGTATACAATGTAACTGCTGCAGCCTGATCTTCAGCACCCTCTATGTCAGCCAGTCATAAGAGTTAAGAAAAGAGAACATTCAGAAGTGGCTGCCTTCAGATTGAAATACTATACTGTACTGTAGAGTGTGTACTATGATTTGCATATGGTTATTGAGAGATAAATATCATATATCAATTTACAACATAATTGGAATTGTACCTGCGGTAATCAGACAACAGCTATGGGATAAATAAACAAAGGAAGACTGACAAAGCAAATTTTGTAGAAATTGATATTGATTTGCAGAAACTAATATCTATTTCCTCAATTAGAACCCTTGATTAAAGAGTGGAAAGAGGTTACATAAATTAATCAGAGGATACGGTACAGCTTTCACAGGTCCCAAGGTGCAGAAGACTACTGACCAGTAGCTACAATGCATTATGTTTATTACTCCTTGCAGTTTTACTTTTTGGTGGTTTGGATGTTCAGAATAGATGGATCTGGGCACAGAATTCATTACAAAATTGACCATGTGGAAATCCACCATCATTTCAGCCGTGTGTAATGTAGGAAACACAGCAACCTGCTGTCTGGAGCAGGTTTTCGAAGTCTGTGGAACAGTTCTTCCAGAACTGTTGAGAGTTCATAAAGAAATAAATGCCAGCAGAAGAACAAAAGAAATTATGATGAGAGCCATAAGTGACACTGCGAAGAGATGGGTTTCTTTTGACATTTAAAATTACCTGGCAGTGCAGTATAAGACAAAAGGATCTGCATAACACAAAAGAATTTCAGGATTCTGTAAATCTACAGATGACTTCTTTGGGAAGTTTGCGAGGGGGAAGATACTGGGAAATAAGAATATGTGTAAAATAATTCCTGAAGACTATGTTTAAAAACTTTATTTTTTTTTAAATTTATGATGGTCTATATCGTGCTTTTAGTTTCCTTGGTAGGAAATCTAGAGAAAATCTGTGGATTCTGAAGTGGTAGCTCTGGGTTTGTCTTTGTGTAAAATGAGAGCAGAATTTTGTCCTCTGCCTGCAGTCATATGACTGTATCTTCGTTCTTTTAGTTTCCATCCCCATAATACTTCATGAAAGCCATACGGAGTAGCTTGAAGCTTTGTGAACTGGTTAACAATACAAAAAAAGACGATAAATATAAGTGCAAAAAAATGGTTTCCTTTTCTTTATGTTTCTAGTTGTGTTTCAGAGAAGAAAGACATTTCCTTCCACCAGGTTTAGGTTCCACCTAAAATGGCGTTAGACTGTCTCCTATGAATTTTCTGAAAGCACAGAAGAGTAAGAGCAAAAAAGAGCAAACAAATACTGCTGCGTGAATAGATTTGAAAAATAAGCCATGTTTTACAGCATATATTTCAAAAGTTCTGAAGCCAGAAGGAATTGTTAGATCTCCTGCATAACAACAGGCCTTCAACCTTCCTTTAATTAATTCCTGTTTAATTAAAACTTAATAACAACAACCCAGTCTTGACTTAAAGTATTAACAGTTTTGTAGMACCTGCTGCACTATTTCATAAGTGGTTCCAAAGGCAATTACCATCATTGTCAAAACTCCCCACTCTAGCTTGAATTGATCTAGCTTCAACTTCCAGCTAGTGGATTTTCTTCTATCTTTGTCTGCTGTATTGAGAAGCCTCCTATTATCAAATACATTCCCCAAGGCACTTAAAGACAGTGAAAAAAAACACACTTTATCCACCATAAACGTATTTGTTTATGGATGGAGGATGAAAGACTCCATCTGTGAAGCTTATCGAAGGGAAGGTTAAGTCATTACTTTGAATAATATTTGAACCTAACATAATAACTTGGAGGGGAAAGTTTTTTATTCGTGTGAGCTGAAGAATGAGGTAGGTATACAATCCTTTATTTTTTGAAGTACTGGTAGCACATAGAGGTCCAGATGAGTTTCAGACTGGCGTCTTCTGTCTAAGTGACAGCAGCCACAACTTGTTTCTTGCAAGCAGAGATGAGTCAGACTGCAGATCTGGAGAGAGGGGGCTGGAAGAGAGTGAAGGCAGTGAAAACACCTTGACCCTGCGCATGTGTTCTGATCCATGCTTCAGCCTGATGGATAATGTGTGGACTGAGCCCCCTGCACGTTTCTGGCATGTTTTCGGCAAAAATGTTTTTCAAGGATGCCCTTGCACACAGGATGTGATTAATAAACGATGAGGGAATCGGTTGTCTCTGCGAATGCCCAGACTGGAGCTTCCTGCAAAGGCTAGTGTTGGCAAGGGAAAAATTAAGATAAATATCACTTAAAGCAGAGTATTTGACCGTAGTAGATAGCTAAATCTGCCCTTGTCTGTACCGATAAAGGTCCCCTGTACTTCAAAGGATCCATACAGTCAAGTTCAAAGTGGATGCCAATGTAAATAAAGATTGTAGACTCYGCATCTGTGTCTCCATATACATGTCCACAACAACACAAACACCCAAACTCACTAACAGCTTTCTGGTTTTTGAGTAGAAAAATGTATTTTCAAGGAAATTCTGATCTGTGGCTTTTAGCTTGCCCCCTCTGTGACTGTGATGAAGAACTGTATACTCAAGCTGATAAAAATTTGATTCTATCACGATCCTCAAATCCCTCTCCTAATTTTATCAGAAACAAGTGTTTCAGAAAACTGTACCTGCTTTCTTGACCAAAATGCAAAACCTGAACAAGGATTTATGTACGTTACTTAGGCTTTCTATAAAATGGGATAACTCTTTGGAATTCATTCTAGCTAGTTCAGTCAGCAACTATTTATGTGCTCTATATGTCATTGTAAAAAGAGTAGTATTAGTATAATAAGGTACAGTATTAGTATAATAAAAATGAAAATATTCAGGGCTTAGGATATACTATCTGTACCACAGGTGAATATGCAGTTTAAACTACAGTTATGAAATAAAAGACTAAGCTGGATACCAAGTTCTGCAATAGACTCTTCCCAGACCTTCTGTTTAATTCTCTGCTGAGGCGACAAACTATTAGGGAGATATAATCACAGCTGGCACTCTAGGGCTATGTTATTAAGAAAATCTCATCCCAGGCAAAAGCTGACCTGGGACAAATATGAAAAAGAGGACATGGAGAATAGTAACCACAACAGCAACAAGAGTAAATATAATCAGGCATAGTAAATACTAAGAGTGTCAAACTAAAAGCGGTGCTCCAAATACCTGTTCTAGGTTGAGTGTCTAATATGGAATAAATAGAAAAAAAAAAATAAAAATCTGTTTGGAAGCTATGTAGGAACAGAATTTTATAGCAGTATTATAAATAGCTAAAATTAGCCTCTCTTATAATATCTCAAAATATATGTGATAACCCATATACATTTTAAGCAGCTCTTTGTAGAACAAACTGTTACCATAAGTAAAGCAATGTTGTGTGAAAAGCTTCCTCTTCCATACCCACAAGATTTCTGTATTTAAGATATTTAACTGAACTTTCAATACCATGTGACCATCTCTGCTCACTGAGTGAAAAAGCAGACGACATTGATCTGTGTCTTTCCACACTGGTACAAACACCAGGGCTTTTGGAGACTTACATGAATCAATTACTATTAATAGTAGCAACCAATGTATAAGTTTCATTTCGATGGCAAAATGGACTCAGGAACATCTCTAACTTGAACTGCTTTTAGCTACGCTAGGATGAGATGCATAATAGGTCTCCCACAGTACTTGCATCCCACAGTTGGACGTCAACCGAAGTACACTAGTTTAGCACTTTATCTCTTATCCCTCTCTTACACTGAGAAATGAGTCTCTCTTCCAATTAAACAAATCAGATGGATGCCCTGGAGCAAGTGTGGGTTGTGGGAATGACCAATTAGGAAACATAAGACTAAAGTGATCCTGTTCCTGGATGAGGATGCTAGTTTTTCGTGACGTAAAAGAGGTTTTTTGTCTGTTTTCCCATTCAGCAATGAGCTCTGCTCCCATGAAACTGTCAGATAAGGCCGAGATTTTCAGCTCAGTGTTGCTTTTGATGTCTGCTTCGGACAACCAAAACCAACTCTCTCTGCTCCCCTCCACATCCTTCCATTTTGGCAAAATCCTGTATTTTCTCCAGATAAAGTGCAAAACATTTTGCAGTAGGGAAAAGCAACGACATGAAGGTAATGGACTGCAAAAGTCTTTCTGACATAACTGAATAGCCCTGGCTGAAATAGAAAGACAGGAATAGTTTTTGTTCATTTAAAATCTAACGTTTCTACTTTTCTTCTTTCCTTTTCCTTTCCATTAGTGGATTAGAGATGCACTTTTATAACCCTGAAGAACTAATAACAACAATTCGATATTCTAACAGCATGTCATAGCTTGATATTACCTGATTTTGTGCCATGAATTTATTACACTTTAATCCAAACATTTACCCAGGGAATGGCATCCTTACAAGAATAAAAAGCAGGATAGATTACATACATAAGTATATGCTACAGTCATCAATTTAATAAAAAAGTTATCTTTTCCTTCTATGTAAATTTATAAAATACTCTCAGTTTTCACCCAGTACTTGTTGGGAACTGTGTTTGACTGGCTTGGGTGAATACATGCAAATGAAAAAGCTACTTTATTCTGACTGAATAACATGTCACATTAAATTAAGAAAGTGAGCTGCTGTAGAGGAAACATTAATTAAATCATGGAGAATTATGTGCTCAAACTTGGAATTTGTTTGGAACTGCTCTAGGGAAAAAAAAAAAAAAAAAAAAAAAAAAAAAAAAAAAAAANAAAAAAAAAAAAAAAAAAAAGAAAAAAGAATCCCATCTCAAACTATCTTCAGAAAGCTGTAGCTGGAAGCAGACACAGTCATAGTCAGAAATCTGCCAGTCTACTATAAGAAGCTTGATATCAGTTAGATACTAGGATATTACTAAATGAATTTTGTATTGCATCCCCCAAAGTTTTTACAGTTGCTTGATTGCCAGAAGTTCTGTGCATGTTTATGTCCATATGAAAGAAAGACAAAATATATAGATACATACACATATAAATTTATGTATGTTTGTGGTAGGGAGGGTCAATGTACTGCATTGTAATGTAGCATATATTTTATTATCTTTTTTTTTCAATAGTGTCAGAGAGTAGAGTAACAGAAGACTTTTTCCCTATTATTTTTGAGCCTTGTTTTAAAAATAAAACTTAGTTTAAAAGGAAATATCACTGACAAATCCATAGATTCCTTCCAAAAGAGACTATTCAACCCCATATCACAGCTTTATAAAAAATGATCATTCAAGACTGCTATTTTTCACTGATGGTTTTAAACTTTGAACTCATCATCATAGTAGAGAACTTTACATTCAGATACCATATATTTGACCATTTAATAATGTTTATAATTTCAAGATAACAAGYAATCTTAGTGAAACTTGATAATCAGCTTAAAATTGATCGATTCTCATGCTTTATGTGCACTGTACACTATTACTATTTACACCACAGCTGAATGCTGTATGGAATGGGAACAAGCAGGCTCTTAGTTTATTGGCATATTTGGGGTTTTTTTCCCATATTTTCTAACGCAATCAGCCATAGCTCTTCTTTTAGAAATAAACATGGATATTGGAGGTCTGTATCTGTTTCATTTTTCCTGTGTGCCCAATCCAGAGTGACACTGGTTCTGTTCCTTACTTGTACCTAGACAGCTTACAGTTCATAGCTTGACATTTTGATGCCCATTTTATACAGAAGATAAAGGATGATAGAGGAGAAGCTAAGCTAAGGAGAAGTTATGTTTAGAAAAGCCAAGGGGAATTTAGGAGAACTGATATGACAGATTGCATGGTTGCATTTCAACCATTTAGGTACAGCAAATTAAAAAAAAAAAGAAACCCCAAAGAATTAAAACATTAAAATTTCTTTTTCCTCTTCTACTTGGAAAAAGTATACACACCCTCACAGAAGGTAAATTAAAACCTGAGAAGTGCATCAGATAGGAATGAAAGAATAAATATTCTTGGATTACTTGGTATTTAATGATATTCATTTCTTATAATAAATTATATGAAAGTTACTTCCTCACTATGAATCTCAAATTCAACAGACTGTGATATCCCAAACCAAAATGAATATGTAAGAAGATTTGGAGAGGGGAGTAGAAGGGTCTGAATGCTTAAATCAGAGATAAATATCCAGAAGTTTTCTTCAGAAGGTTCCACAGTATTAAAGCAGTATTTGACAAGTCTCGCCTCCTCCCCCTTAATCAAACTCTTCTTCTATTCTGATAAGAATATTAAATTCTTACCAGAAGCACATTTCAGCCAGTAAAGTGGCTAACATAAACAGTGAAACACATGGCAGGGGAATAGCTAAAAGCTTTGTCTTTAAAATACTCTGCTGAGGTTCATAGAGACATGAAGTGCAGGTGGAATGCATGAATAGTGAAGATTAGCACATAATTTCTGATCTTTCCTTCAAAATAAGTACAGACTACAGAGATTCGTAGCTAGAAACTTCAGCATGTCTGTTACATTGAACAGTATCTGAACAGCTGCTATGGCACTAAATAACACTGTGCCTGTAAGTTTACATGGCTTACATTATGTTATTAATCAGTGACAGATGTCTACTTCCACAGCATCACTCCCATGTTGCATACATTTAGCTTGTTAGACGGGAATATGGACAAGAATATGGAGTGATGCTAGAGTAATGCAACGACTACCCTTCTGAAAGAGCCCTCACCCATACGTAACACCAGGGCGAATTTACTGAATGTTATGCATTTCATAGATCATGACCACCACTTGTTCATTTCTAGAAAATTCATGTTCACAGAGTTGGGTGTTACTTTTAGATATGTTGGCTATTTAAAATCTCATCAATTATTCTAAAATGTTTTTTATCAAAAGAAAAACCAACCAGAAATATTGCTGCTTCAAATGCAAGCCCATAGGGTAACCATCTTTGCTCCCTTTGAAGTTTGGTTGCTATTTACAGAAAAGTGTCTTGATTTCAAGCAAGTTCCTGCTGTCAGCACCATGTAAACAACATAAGTCAAAAGGATCGGCATGTTATGGCCAGTGTAATGAGGAAAGACTATGATTTATAAGACATGAAGGATGCATGACTGTGTCGCTTTACCAACGATACCTGTGGAATGAAGCGTAGACAAGGGACAGTACAAAGAGAGCTTGAATTATTGCTAGTGTGCAGCCTTTAAAGGAATTTTCTCTAAATATATGGGCAGAATGTAATAGTTAAAAAAGCACATTATGCTAAAGGCAGAGGTCATCAAAGTTTTACACACTAAACCAGCATATAATTGAGCTGGAAGATTCTGTGAAATTTGTAAGTAATTTAGTGTCTTTGCTGTTCAACCATGAGTCATAAAGGAATTTACCAATCCTTATTTTCCCCTAAAATATCACTGTTCTATACCTTGACTTTAATTTTTCCTTTTCAAACTCTTAATAGTAAAGGGRTAATATTAAACAGAGGGCGTATTTAATCAGAAAAAAAAAAACAAAAACCAAAAACCCCACATAGCTGCCCAGAATTTCACTCTGGATGTAGAAATAACTTCTCACTGTTTTGGGGACTCTATAGACTACTTTTTTTTTTTTTTTTAAGTAAGGGATCTTAAAAGTAAGTATGAAAATCAGGTTTTCAGTTTATTTTCTGGCACTAGACAGTTCAGAAATGCCTGAAAAGTATTTCAAACATTCTCACTGTTTTGTAAAAACTATGACAAACTATGTATCTGAAAATATATTTTATCTTTATTACCTTGCACTAAACCTTTAGGCTTTTATTTAAACCTCCCCCCTGACTTTTATGAAATTTTACCATTAATTTACCAAAAAATAATTTTTCTGGTAAATAATTGTGCATTAACACAGCACGTTCAGTTGAGCTTTCCTGAAAAGCCTGTATGATGCTGAGCTGTCGTTTTGTGCAAATTGTCTCTGAAGGAATCACTCATGTAAAATAGCTTTTTAGAAGAATATTAAAAATTTTTGGAATAGATAATTTTTCTATATTCCTTAAAATTTCTCCCATTGTTTTAATTAATTTATGTGTCCCTCTCGTTGTGAATATGAAGAAAAGTCTCTCACAGTCCTGTGTTTCTATGAATAACTTTTCCTCTTTCAAAAACTAGTATTTGTTGTTTGAGTTGAGCATTGTAAATGGAAAAAAAAAAGTTCAGCAGAAGAGACATACATTTAGAATGGGCTTCTGAGAAAAGGATACACTTTATACACAAAAATGAGAAAAATAACAGTTGGTACTAATTCTACGTATAGATTTTGTTATGTTGCTTTATTTTCAGCATGATATTGTTTATATGTTTTTGTACAGAGGCCATCACACAGGGTTAACAAATGGTTAGGTTCAAAATTGCCATCTGGAAGAAAGGTTATAGGTTGTCTTACGCCATTAGGTCTCCTGATAAACTCAGAGATTTCCCTTTGTTTCCATTTTTTGCAGGTCCCTTTTAAGGCGAGCACTGAACACTCAGAACCAACAAACCAACCATGACTTTCCTTTTTCCACCTTGCTGCCCCAAATACCAGCTGCAATCTACTGCCCAACTCATTTTGATGGTTGTCTYCTTGCTACCGTGGAGCACAACGGAATGTCCTGTTTACCAGTATGGTGTGTTCCACAATTTTCTCTTATCAAACTAAAATCACCTTGCTTGAAAAATAGAGAATCATAATACAAAACCAATGAATACAAACTGCAGTGAAAATCGTACCTAAAAAACAAATGCAGAGAGGAGCTGTAAGAGTTTGAAACATTGCAATAGGCAGTTCCATCACATAAATTGAAAATATGGCTAAAATATTAAAAAGTTGAAAAGAATACTTTTTAAAGTGTGTGCATTAGATATGTAACCAGAGCTAATGAGAAGTATCTCTAATTTCAGAGTAATAGGAAACATAGAAAATATAAGTAACAATCACTTTTAAAATTAATGTAATATTAATAGAATTCTTAACATTTTTAATCAAACTACAGAAGTATGCACACACTTCTTGTACAATAGGAAGCAAGCTCTGACTCGTAATTTCCTTGACTGTTTGAGCCAAAATAATAAGAACTACAGTGAGATTTCAAAGCCTACCAAAGTATTTCAGCCAAATGATGATTCGATTTAGAGTTTACGCCATGTGTGATCTCTGAATCAGTTGTTTTGCAACCAGACTCTTCGTCTTAATTTTTAAAAAAATAACCTTTCCATTTCCCCTTCAGAGACCCAGATGATGTTATTCCATTTGATGCCTACTACAATTTACGTTCACTTCTACATGATTATTATTGTTAACAGCAGCATAAGCATCTTCATCACTCTAACAGCTAGGGACCCTAGTCATAGATGAAGACTTCACTGTGCAGGGCATTGTGAAAACACAGAATTAAAAGGAAAAAACACCTTCCTCATAATTATTTTTGCAAATATTAAACAAGAAGTAGATAGGGAGATAGAGCTAAGGGGAACCAACAACAAAAAAACATGTCCATTTGTCATAGCCACTGGCCTCAGTACCCTGTCTGCTCTGCCAAGTCCTCTGGGCAAAGAGGGGAACTGAAGGCAGTAACTTTTCAAACCCTTTGCCTTCCATGCCCATTTACTGCATGCACCACTCTGTCCTTGTATATGGAGTGGGAGAAAAAAAAGAAAGCTTTTATCCGAGAGAAGAATAACAAGTGGATACAGGCCAGGACTGGGGGCTGGCCAGAGCTGGGAATCAACACTGCATTGGTGATAAGTGGAAGGGGACAGACCTTGAAAGGCCTTGAAAACAGAGAAGCACCTCTAATCTGATGTTACAGAAAGCAGACAGAAGTGAAGTGCTGCATGCAGGAAATTGATATGTCAAAACCCATGGACTAACAGAGCATTCTGTAGATCGCATTAGAAGGTACTGAGCAACACAAGGAGGCTTTGCTGGTTTTTGTTTTAAAGAGTGAAGCTTGTATCTCTCCACTTGCACTAATTCTTAAGGTTTTTAACTAATAGTTAAGGTTTAGAAAGCAGCCTCAGATCCGTGGGATCTATGGCCTTAGGGACAGAGGTGGCTGCCAGAGTTATAGGTCTGGAGGTGGTACACAGCAGCTTGGTGCAGAGGTGACAGCTGGGTGCCAGGGAGGCATTCATGAGAGTTGGCAGCCCCCAGACTCTTCTCTTGGAATTCAGAAAGATTTCAAAACTTCTGAACCGGCACAGAGGAAAGCTGATAGCACCTGTCCACAAGGCAAGGAGCCCGAACAACAATCAGCAGCATTGTGCCCCTTTCAGAGGCTGAGTATCCTGGCTTTGGCTGAATTTCTACAAATGTGCAGAAGATATAATGTGCAAAATAAAAACCTGATTTTTTTAATCCCTGTGCAAGGGCACCAAATTCATCTTCCTGAGAAAAGATTAAGAGAATTTAGGTTGCTTAGCTTAAAGGAGAGGAGAGCAAGGGGGAGTGAGACAGTTTTAGAAGACCACTTAATGCCTAATGTCTATCATGGATAAAAGAAAATATATTTCCTTCAATTCCACAAAAGAAGATTCAAATTAGGTACTAGGGGAAAACTACTGAAAGATAGGGAGACTTTTTCTCTAGAGTGCCCACTAGTGAAGGTCTTCAGCGTATTAGAAACACCTGCAAGGTAGGACAGAGACATCTCGTGGGAGGGGGTGGGCTAGATGGTCTTCTGAGGTCCCTCTCTGTGCTGGGATTCTTCTTCAACTACCCCCGTTGAAAGACCAGTAGATCTATGATTTGATTAGACAACTTTGAAAAGACATCAAGGCTTCATTTGAAGACTAAAAGGAATAGAGAATCCTATTAAAGTTCTTATCCATCTCTGCTGCTAAAAATATGTCTGCCTTACTTTTCATTTGAATTATTCAAGCTTTAATGTGTAGCCTTTGGTCTTTCATTTGTTTGGTCCATCGACCAGCTTTCTTTGTCATCTTGAGATATTTATAATTTAATGCTTCAAAAGATTGTATACACATACATATCTGAACTAATACCATTTTTAATATTATTGTTCATATTGGTATAACAATATTTTTCTAATATGAAATATTAAAATACTCACAGGTTGAAAAAGTCCAGTTTCAGCATTATAACCCTGAAATCTTTTTTTATAAATTCAGCTAGCATAGAGAAYCGAAAAGAAATAAGATTCAGCCCTATGACTTAAAATGCACTTAAAATCCATTTGGCATAAACAGCTTTTGCAGAGACAAAGATATAATGAGCTAACTGAAGGGAAATCCTGAGGAAAAAAATACTCAAAGCATCTTTCAGTAACAGGAGAAACAGACAGCAATGCAAACAAGGTTGCAAGTGGCTGCAGGAGTAGCAGCTATTCCATTAACTGAAAAGAAGAAACTCCATTTTTGCATTGGTTAAAGTGAGCAATACCAAATTAACTTTGTGACATAGTGCATGCTGGAATAACTTTATATGGCTTCTTTTAATAATGATATAAACATTTAAATCCAAGGGTATAGGCCATCTGCTCCTAATTTAGAGTGAAATTATCAAATAAAGGATAATGAGGAATGACTGTGAAACTCATGTGAATCTAAGTTTTTGTGACTGAACTTGGGACCAAGAGGGAGAAGAAAGCCTGCTGAGAATTTTGAAGAGGTCATTCAAAGGAGGAGGAAAAAAGGAGGGAGATTTTGGATCAGAAAGAAAAAAAAAAATACATATTTTTCATTTTGGAAGGAATTCTAATTTCACCCTTGTCTAAATACATAAAAGCATCAAGGTTTTGTTTCACCTCCCCTATATTAATGAAAGATAATATGCATTATTCAGATACACAACCAAAGCTATGAGCATAGTATTTTACATGCAAGGGATTACGTATGGGTTTTGTCTTACTAAGTCCAACCATCAACTAAAAATCACTACTATGATATAAATTATGTGCAAAAATCTCTTGATAAGAGGTTTCTTGTCCTTTCTGTCACACTTAATTTCAACACTTGGGCTACTGGACTTTCCAGTATATTATAGCAGCAGGGTCTGAAGGCTTCTTAGCATTTCCAGTTCTTATAGTGACTATACAACTCTACTGGAAAAAACTCTACTTAATATGATTAAATTTGGGAGCCATTTGTAAAACACTGCCTTCAAAACAGCATAAGAATGATATAAGTGAATGATGCTGATGAAGAACTACAAAGGACTGCACCATTTCAACAAGGCCAAGTGCAAGGTCCTGCACTGGGGCTGGGGCAATCCCCAATATCAATACAGACTGGGGAATGAGTTGATTGGGAGCAGCCCTSCAGAGAAGGACTTTGGGGTACTAGTGGATGAAAAATTGAACGAGCCAGCAATATGCGCTCACAGCCCCGAAAGCCAACCATATCCTGGACTGCATAAAAGGAGGCGTGGCCAGCAAATCAAGTGAGGTGATTCTCCTCTTGTTAGACCCCACCTGCATCCAATTCTGGGGCCCCCAGTACAAGAAAGACATGGACCTGTTGAAGTGGGTCCAGAGGTGGCCACAAAAATGAGCAGGGGGATGGAACACCTCTGCTATGAAGAAAGGCTGAGAGTTGGAGTTGTTCAGCTTGGAGAAAAGAAGGCTCCAGGGAGACCTTATTGCGGCCTTTCAATACTTAAAGGGGGCTTATAAAAAAGACAGAGAGAGACTTTTTACCAAGGTCTGTAGTGACAGGACAAGGGGCAATTGTTTTAAAGTGAAAGAGGGTAGATTTAGATTGGACATGAGGAAGAAATTTTTTGCAATGAGGGTGGTGGGACACTGGAACAGGTTGCTCAGAAAAGTTGTGGATGCCCCATCATTGGAAGTGTTCAAAGTTAGGTTGGATGATACTTGGAGCAACCTGATCTACTGAAAGATGTCCCTGCCCATGGCAGGGGGGGATGGACTAGATGATCTTTAAAGGTGCCTTCCAACCCAAACTTCTATGATTCTATGATTCTATTTGTTTTCTAAAAAAACTATGAAAAGRTTAAGAACAGAATTCATGATGACGACCATATACTATATGTATCTATGGATAATCTTCTAATTTAACTCCCAAGTTTACAACCAAATTGTAGAGCTGAATAGCTAGTATGATAATTTCCACTGAAGCCAAATATCACAAAAAAAAGTCCTGGTAAAGATAAGGATTATTGTTAGAGATGGATAAACATTGGATTTTTATTCACTTAGTTTTCTTAGCTAGTTTTGTTTCACTGGTACTGATTCCTTCAGTCACTTCCTATAAATCTTTAGTTCCTCAAATATTGCTAATCTAAATTTTATAAAATTATAAAGTTCTGCAAAGAGTAGCTACATAAACATAGCCTGGTTTGCAATTTTCACAGCCGTATTTTGTGCCTTGACAAAAACATCACATTAGTTTTTAGAAAAAAAAAWATCTTAATGTTTCATTTTATTTTTCCTCTCAGAAAGGAAAGGAATAAAAAGAAAAACACATGTTGGGAAGTAAAAGAGAAAATAACTGAAAAATAAAGGCTGTTCATACAGACAAACTGTTCCTGAATGAAAGTAACAAGCAAACCAATTCAGGACTCAGGAGGAATGATCTAATATTTACCAAATGGAAATGATTTCCAAGCTGCAGCCATAAGATCTGCAAATCCAGATTTCTCTCAATCTATATGTTTTTATTTCACTTCTAGAGCAACTGGAGCAGGGATTTTTATCTCTGTGAAATGCTAAGAGTTTCATCAAAAAGTTGAAATTCAGTATTTATTTTACTGGGCACCAAAATACTACTTTTTKCTTCTTTATAATAAAAGCTCAGAAGCTCCTAGTGAAATGATTTTTTTTGATAAATGTATCTCCTGTTAATTGAAAAACATTCCTGCATCCATAATCCTTTTGAGAGATACTCATCTCTGCTTGTTACAATATTTGTTGTTCAAGATAAATGATGTCATCCATGATACAACTCAGTACGGCTCTGATCTTGATTAGGGTCTCCATTGTAATGGTGGCTTTAAACAATAATACTTTGCAGATCTTACAAAAGCGAGGAAATATAGTGGCCCTTGCATAAAGCCTCTGGCAGTAGTTGAAAAGTCCAGTGATCCCAACACCCTCCGGTATAAAAAGCTGTCTGTGTAATGAGCGGAGTTGCCTCAGTTCAATAGGGAGTGAAATCAGTGCCTTGATACTTGGAGAAAGTCTCCAATGACTGCAAGTCCTCTATTGCCACATTATTCATTTCCCTCCCTAAAAACACTCTTGCAGCTGTTTCATTCACTCTGCAGAAAGCCTCTTCTCCAGATGGCGTGGGTAGCCTACCAGAGACTGACGCCAAATCAGATCCCGCTGCAGGAGGTCCAGGGCCCAGGAAAGAGTGAAAGAAAATTTGGTCTCCTCTGAAAATGTGGAACGCCCTTGTGAAAGACACAGAAAGCGATTATTATTTCAGGGAGAGAGTTACTATTCTAGCCTGGAGCATAAAAACATCAGTGACGGGTTACAGCACTTAATTTTCTCTTTGCTCTTGCTTTTCAAAGTTTGCATAACTACTTACTCCCATTGGGTTAGACGAACTAGAGCTGAAGTAGATGGAAATTATCTTGTGTTTCTTCAGCGTCAGTTGGTCTATAGGGATAAAGACTTTTGGCTTCACTAGAGGTATTGGGGCCAATTCTTCGCTAACCTGTGCCATGTGCAATTGCACTGATGTCAACAAGACCAAGCAAGGTGCGTGCCTGGGAAGACAGCGACCTCGGTGCTTAGTTATGCAATACTCTTGGGGAGGTTTTTCACTTGCCATAGTGCATACAGCTGGGAAGGCCATTCATTAACAGTATTTCTTTCAGGATCCCGCCGAACTCAGGACGTCTTTTCTTTTTGGAGTGGTGAAAAAACAAGTGCACTATTATCACAGTTGTTGACACTGTCTTTTATTGGTATGAATAGAGATTATTTGGACAGCAGCAGTAAATGATGTGCAGTAAATCAATCAGGCCAAATTGGCAGAGATTATTAGCTAAAGAGACAACAGTGTTTTTCATCTGAAAATAAATGCGCACAATGTGGTAGCTATTGTTGTTGTTTGCATGGGGCGAGCCTTTTCATGGTTTTGATCCGTGAACATGAATGGGGGAGCATTTAATTGTGGGATGCCTTTTACAGAACACACATTTTAAAACAACAAACATTTCTCCTAGTAAAACAAATGACAGATTCTGTAATTATTTCTTCATGTACCACTGAATGCTCTAATAAGGAAGTCCTTATTTTCTGCTGCAAAACATGCATCTAATGAATATCCCAGCTCCTAGATTTCAGGACCTAATGTTCCTTAACATACCACACAGAATCCTATATTTTGTCTATTAATCTAAAGATGTATTTTACTAATCTTTGATACAGGGGGACGTGGAGAACTTGCTGCAGCACTAGGACTCTACTTCCAAACTTCTCATCTTATGAAACAAAGGTACTTGATTAACTGGAAAAGAACCTGCCAGCAACCAGGCCCATTTGTCATTTAACTGAAAGAGCTGCTGTTTTTTCCTCTTCTTCTGATTTCCTCTGGGTTTGGGACCTGCTTGACAAAACTTACAGGTCTGTGTAGCAGTTGAGAATATATTAATTACATAATCTTTTGGAATAGTGAGGTTAAAAGTAAATTTAAAAAAAAAATCCTCTTTTTTTGCTGCATTTAAAATAGACATAGCAGAATAGTTAAATCTCGCTATTAATGAGGTCCAGTATGTGTGATGTACCATTACATCAGTGCAGCAACCTCAGCTCAATCTTGTACCAGCCACACACTGTGGTCACCAGAAACAAGAAATAATTATCTTCGTAGCTTAGCCACATCCCCAAACATAAGAAGCTATGCCACAATAAAGACTTTATTGGCAATATATTTATCTTTTGCCAATTGTTAGCTGAGCAATTCTTTTCACATTGCTCAGTGATGTAGCTACTCTGGCAAAAGATGTTGGCACACAGCAGGTCTGAGGAGTTAACACTACAGCTGCGAGAAGAATCCCGAGGGAACAGCGCTGCTTCTGATGTACAGAGCTAACCTCTCTGCCAACAGTTTTCCTGCAGGATTTAGCAAGTTGCCTTCAGAAGGTAACTCAAGGAAAAGATTTTTTTAATTATGTTTACCACCCTTAGGTAAATATATATACATTTCATGAATAAATGACCCAATTCTCATTATATCACACTAACCCTAAGATAAATGGTTGCTCAGGAGTCTTAATGTACTACCTCATTCAGTGACTGCTCAATAAAACCTCTTTTAATTTTCCCCTGTAACTCAACTTGATAGCAATTCATTCTAAACAATTTTCTTCAATCCATTTTCTGTTCTAGGAAACAAGTTTGTATAATGGTGCACTTGTTCTTTGTGTCATTCAGACACTTGAAAATGTCAATCTGCTAATGTTCATTTTTTGTCATTAGATTCTTTTTTCTCTACCGTTTCTAATCACCAAAAATACTTCTTTCATGTAGCTCAGCACCTATTTAAGTGCTACCTCTTTTATTCTTTTGAAACAGAAGGAATGAGTGATTAGAAACACATATTAATTATCCTTGTACAGATGAGAGGGTAGAACCAAACATAGGCTTTAGAATAGTGGATRGAATTATATTAAGAAATTTTATCACTCATCCTTCTATTTTAAACTGTTGTCTAATACTACACTGAATAAAAAATTAAGTCAGTCAAGGTAAAGCTTTCGATTCCTTTCTTAAAAATGATACTTCCTTCTAAATTTTTACACTGTAATTTAAAAAAAATGTTATTAATGACCTCAGATTTTGTATGAAGTTTAGAAAACATCGAGTCATCCTGTGATGTTGACCACCTCCTAGCAGACACTCACACAATACACACTGATATAGATAAACAACAAAGATAAAATGTCCACTTCCTTCTGAAACCAAGATTCCAGTAATAATTGTCTTCCTTTCATTTCAACGAAGAACAGAAGGGGCAGGAAAAGATTTCAAACCCAAAACTATGGAAGAGTTCTCCTTTTTCAAGATTAACAAGTTTCTTAGTTACCTACTCATCAAGAATTAACTCTGGAAAATGAGTATGCAAAAAACCTGCTCAGTAAATTTCCTTTTCTCACTGCCTTCCTCAGTCAAAAAAACAACAGCACATAACTGAAAATGAAAATCACCTCAAATAAATGCAGTACATAAATCCCCACTGGTTCTTAGGAGATAATTTCAAATAGATTACTATATTTAAGATACCTGAGACTGTTCTGCAAAATGAGAACTATCAGTAAGACAGGGATATTGTGATTTCAGTTTCGCTTAGGCACGTACTACAGGAGTGGTAACCTGTAGTTTCTCCTCCACTGACATGTGCCCAGCCTCCTAAACTGCCTATAAGATTACTTTTTTTTCCCCATTCAAGCCTAACCACAACTGAATGGAGAATGCAATTAATGTGTCTTCAGATACGAGAGAAACAGCTAAGCCCACCGTTGTGTCTGACTCATTACTCCTGAACTATAATTTCCAGCCAGAAAATGAAAAGAACAACACTGAAACAAAAACCTGCAAAGCAGGATCCTCACTTCATATTCTGAGTGTTCCCTGTTACAAAATTAAGGCAAGGTACTACTAAGGTAAACTTACATGAATGAGCTTGATATCAGCACATTTGCAAGGTCTTCCTGGCCTTTTTTTTTTTTTTTCTTTAGACAATGTCAACAATTTTTATAGCTTCAGAACTGCTGCTTGCCAGGCAGCTGCTGGCAGCACCGATCGAGGCCTGAAGGTCTCTGGCGTAAGAAACACTCTCGCTCCCTGGCAGTGGATGACAGTCGACTGGCTATGGCCCTAGAGCATGTCTCTGCAAGGAAACTCAAAAATGCGTGGATCTTATTATAGCAAGATACTCTATTTTTCCACCACAGCTTAGGCTTGCAAATCTGCGCGCAATGTTTATCTTCGGCCCCAGCTGGCGTACCAGGAATGTTACTGCTGACTGTGTTTCCTTCCTCGTCCTCTTTAGACCTCATTTTAAAATGTCAATTATGGGGTCCCTTTGAGGTTACGTATAATCTGCGTTTAGTATCTGACTGTTTTAGTTCAGGAATCCCACATTCTCAGCATAATCCTGGTCTACTCAAAACCAGRCTTTGGCATAACTTCTAACTGATCTTCCTTTTCATTTAAGATCAGAACATTCATAAGAGAAAAAGAGATCCCGCTTTTTACGTTCTGGATGAAAAGAGAGAAAATTGATAGATGTGATGAGTTTCTGTTTAAGGATAAGTAATTTAATTAATAAATGATAACGTACGCCTAAACAGCTATGTTTAGGGCTCTTCTGAGGCTGATTCTAGGAAATGGCCACTGCTAAATATACGTTATCTACCCAGATGGTCCTTTATGTGATGCAATACAGCAAATTCTTTATTTTTGCATAGTGTTTTACAATGCCTTAACATTCTATTTCCGTTTTCTTTTCTTTTTTGTTTTTTCTTTTTCCATGGGAGTTCTGTCAAGTCTCTCCTATATCAGTTTCTGTTATTTCACATTCTTTCATCTACCAAGGCATAGTAAAACCTTTCAATATTTATTTCTTTTCGCTGAGGTCACACCCTTCACTTTCTGATTTCCCTTCCTGGAAATTTAAATCCTAGAGTTATAATATTTTATCTGCAGGGAGCCTCTGGATGGCATCTTGTCCGATGCCCTGCTCAAAGCAGAGACATCTTAAAAGCTAACTTAAAGTTGTGTTAGTAATTTTAGCCACGTACTTCCCAGAATATTTGAACAAATAAACCACTGGACTAATAACTGAATGAAYGACTTCTACCGGAAGTTAACTACATTTAAAAGGAAGAGATAATAGAACCTCAACAACACCTTGTTGAAATTTTAAGCTAGATTCACCTGTATAGAAAGAAATTTAATTCTGTCTATTTCTTTGAAAAGATTTTAGTGATTTTATAGTTTAATTGTCTATTACTCCACTAGAGTACATAAACATTAATATAAGAAGAGCTATTTATTTGTGAAAGAAAATAAGAGAGCACATGCAGTATAATACAGATGGGAGGGATAAAATGTTGATTTTTTTAAATGGGGGCCATCTTACATATAGGAAGCATTGTAATGAAGAATGTATTCGTACGAATCTTTAAAGAAAAAAAATCCCTTTTTTTTCCTCTGTAGTATCAACTAACTATTTAGCATGAAAATATCCAGAAAACCTATTGTTCATAGTGAATTATGTTCCTTTATATTACCAGATGCTCTTAACTCTGAAATGGATTGGCCACGTAAGTTATCTGAATGAGTGTCCCATTTAGTTTGATCTAATTACTACCTCCATACTATGATATTCCTTTCAGTTCTTTGGAAGAATGTCACAATATTAACCTGGACTAATTGAGCTCCCAGAATTAGAACTCCATTAGAAGAGAGGTTAAAAAAAACAAACCACCACAGAGCACATCTTTGTCACAATATTTTTCAGTCCACGTGTAAGGAACTTACCAGTCACAATTTGTCCTCAACTTCACATGTTCTCACCTGTCAGGAAAAAAATCTGTATCAGCCCTTAGATGAAAACATTTCAGAATTTCTTCAGAAATATTTCAGAAATATTCAGAAAAACACATCAGATGCTTCATGAGTTGCTAGGTGTTAAAAGTTTATCCCTTGATATTAACATGTCCATCATCAGTTAAGCCTTTGGGAGCTCAAAATACTTGGAAGGACGTCATAAAGTTGAAAATAACACAGCAAACAAAATTGTATCTATCTGTGTCTTTTCATAGGGCTGACAAAATTAGTAAGATAGAAGTCAAAGCTGGCATTTTAATAGCTGGCAATAGGATGAATTGGAGATGTTATAATCCACAATGTCCAAAAAGTTCCATTATGGTGAAAGAGTGAGTTCAGGAAGAGCCAGTCACAAATTATACTCCCCAACCAATAAAGAATCCATCCTGAAGAGGTTCTCATTAGCTTCTTACAACACTTTAAAATGATTATGGGTTGGGTTTGTTTTTTTTTTTTTAAAGAAAGTCATTATAGGTCATACTTTTTCTGTAAGGAGAACTCTATCTCAATCCTCTTTTAGTATAATTTTACATTCCCAAATAAGATAATTATAATGAAAACAGCCACTATTAATGGTTTTACTGGGTGAAAAGGCTGACTAATTTACAAAGCAATTTATTCATTCTCTTGTACATTTCTATTTGGCATTATTGCTTTCAGATTATTTCCTTTTCACTGAACAGCTTTTTTAAAAAAAATATTATTCCCTGGTACATTTTCTGTTGGTTGGAATGTCTCCTTTCCCTTTCTGACTGATGGAAATGCATAAACTGACACTTTTAAAAGAACTTTTAGCTTTTTAAGCAACTATATTACATTTTTATGTTGCCTTCTGTCCAAGGTTTCTAAGTGTGATTATCATCTAAAGTAAAATAACTTACTTCCTATGCACTTCTTAAATGGCCCAATTCAGATTTAATAGAGGATGTTAATGTGCAGATTTTTAAAATGAGACCAATCAGTGAGTGGGCTTAGAAGGAGCACATTAGTTAAAAGAGGGAGCAACTTGTTTCCTGAGTATCCCTTCTAAACTTAAAAAAAAAAAAAGTCCTTGTAGAAATGACACTATCCTAAAGTGTCTGATCTTAATCCAGTCTTTAAGGATTTTCAAGTCACCCATGAATAAAACAGTACTGAAAAGAATTTCAGTTCCATTTTTTAATAATAGGTAACCTGATTGCATTATGTATCTGAGGAACATTTAATAGATAAAGAGAATGAAAATTAATGTAAACCTTAATGATGCAGAGAAAGTGCAACGTCAGCTGAAAATAACCCACTATTATTGTGTGCTAGGAGTATACTGTATACTTATTTATCCAATAAATTATATATTCATCCTGGTATTAATCCAAATTTACTACTAAAACCAGGAACATTGATTTTATGGTAACAGATTTCTGTGCTATATGCATTTTCTGTATTGCAAGCTGTCAAGGTGCTTCAGGAGGATGGGATGCCCCTATGCCGTGAATCAAAACAGCACACTCCTGCAAACACTTGAAGGACAAACCCATTTTATTCCTTCACTATGAGCTGGACCACTGGGAATAACAGACAAAACCGTCTAAACGATTACTTCTATTTGACAACTCTTTTATTTGTATACGCAAAAGACTCTAGGTGTGGACCAAGACCCAGCTGCAGAAGCAGCAGTTCATCAAAACCAGAAATATACTGTTATTTCTCCTAGTCAGCTTGCCATCTAGGTAGAAGATGAGACATAATACCAAGAATGCACATGGGGCAATAGCAAGAGGCAGTGAACTCGACATGTCAGTTAAATAGTTAATGTGTTATTTTTCACTATACATCAAGAACAAGCAGAGTGTTTGAGTCATGATAAGGTAGTTTGATGGATGGCAACAAGGTGCTTTTTTCCCCCACATGGGAGGTACAGCTTGGGAGATGCATGAAAATATCATAAAAACTTAAGAAGTGAGCAACTGAAAATGATATCATTCTTCAGTGAAAGACAATAGATATCTAATTAGAGGAGGACAGACTGTTTAGGGCCTTGAACGGGAACACACATTTCTCACATTCAAAGTGATCAGGTTTTTCAACAAATTCTCACTAAATATGAGCAGCCCAAAACTTTATTTATAAAAGACAAAGGAAAAGAATGTTGCAAAAAATCAAGATGGCCTGGATAGATTTAGCTGGATGTGTGGATAATACAAGATATTACCCAGAAAGTATCTACAGAATTTATATGTGATTTGTATGTGAGGACCTACACTGGTATCATAGAAAAATACCAAACGGTCTGCAGTCCTGACTGACAAGTAATGACTCAGAAAGGCGGTAATAAGGAGAAATTTGGGTGGAAAAAATTAAGACCTGTGATATAACAGTTGTGAATTTGAGTTGATGCCGCAGTGACAGATGGGAGTGGCAGATGTGTGATTCATGCTCCTAGAGGCAACAGTTGAGATGAGCAACGGATGAGAAATAAATTTTACAAAGACAAAAAGATCCAGGACAGAGCCATGTGAGACCCCACAAAACAGCTAGAGGGGGAACTGCCGTAATATGTGCTGAAGGAGTGATTACAAAGAGATCCACGAAGAAAAGCTGCAGAAGGCCAGGGGATTGAGGATAACGTCACCGCGGGCTGAAGAGGATGCAGAGTTCTTAATGTGCCAGGCATTTGCATGAAAGCAGTCATTGAATACTTTGGCAAGAGTAGTTTCAAAAAACTACAAAATGTGGATGATGGATTAGCAACAGCCTATGATTGAATGAGAACAGAGAAACTCTGTTATACAAGCTTAGAGGTGATACCTATGGTATACCTGCGACACCTATTTTTCTCACTTCTTCAGATGAGATGTATGGGGAAGGGGAAAGGAACCTAGGAGCAGGAAGAGGTTAAGGAAAATCAGAAAGAAAACAAGAAAAGTAAAAATGAGAAATCAGTAGCTAATGTGGGATAATCATGGTGTGCTGAAAGAAGAAAAAGAAATTAGATAGGAGAGTTTCTTATATACATCATAAGAGGGGCTGCTCAGGGAATGGAAGAAACCTCAAAGGACAGGAGGTTATATTTCTCGGTATTCTCCTGGAAGAAATCAAGATTCTCTGCAGAAAGAGAAACAGAGAGAAGAGGAGGGATTTTTGAACATTTAACCAGTAAACTGGATTATAAACATGAATACAACTAACATGGAGAAGTTCAGCTGGGAATCTGGCAAGCCTGGAACCTGCATTGACAGACGTGAGTCAGGAGAAATCAGCATGAGGAGAGAATTTCCTCAGAGATGTTTTGCATTCCGAGCTGGGAAACCCCCAAATCCAGAGCTGCCGACTGAGAAGACAAGAGAGGCAAAAAGATGAAGAGGAGTAAACTCAAGGAAATTCACAGCCTCTGCAAAAGCAGGAAGGGCAGAGACTTTCTGAGGAGCCATTGGTACTGATGATGGGTGCCTGGTGCAAGGGAGGGCCCATGGGGTCATGGCGAAAGAGAACAAGGGACAACTGGAAGTGGAGAACTGCATTGGTACCACCTCCCTTTCCCTGCCCAACTACAGAAACCTCAGCAAGGATCCTATCTTAATCTTGCACGTGCACAATGTTAATGAAGCTTTCCAAAAGGAAAAGGAAAAAAGAGAAGGGGAAGGGGAAGGAGAACAGGGGAAAGGGAAAGAGAAAGGGAAAGGGAAAGTGTAGTAAAATAAGGTAGCTAAATAGAGATGAACAAGCCTGGTTATTTTGCCAGTTTTCAAATTAATGAGATTAGAATACAAAGCCCCAGTTACAAGCCAAATAGCCTAATATCTTCTCTAATATCCTTTTTATAGACATACAGTTTAACAATAAATGACTGCAGTTAGCCTGAGATATTCAATATTGTAGCATTTGTGTGATTTTCGTCTCTGTATGCACAAAGGTAGTTTTCTTTCTTTTATTTCTCTCGTTTGGGGTATTCTCTAAACATACTGCTAATAATACTACCATCCAGTTTGCTCCTTCAGACATACATATGTAGATGCATAGGATACATTGCCAGATCCTTGGCCATGTACAATTCTGCTTAACACCGTTACTGGAGGGAGAATGGCTGTGATGGAGGGGAGTGCTGCTAAACTAACCAGCCATCCCCCCTTCAGTCTGTAATCCCAAGGGGGTCAGATACACTCTGCTTCACACTGCTGACTCTCAACTGTGTAGACCTTTTGTAGCTCTAAGTCTGGTTAAAATTATTTTGACATTAGTTTTATCAGACACCATGTGTTATCATGCTTATTTCAGTTTTATGCTGTCTCTTAATTTCATGGATTTTAATTAGTAAATCCTGAGATAAAGTGATTTAAAATCCATATATACGTATACATACACAAGGAAAAAATGCATGGAAATTTGTCTTGATAAATTAAATAAACCTTTCTGTTTGTTTCTGTCTTGAAGTTAGCTACCAGACTCCTGAAAAGCTATGGGTGATTTTATCTTTTTATAGAAAAAACCTTAGCCAAGTTTTATAGCTATTCTTCAATGTCATCTTCTCCCAAGGACTTTGATACTGAGGGGTGGCAGTGTCACTTATACATCTATCCTGTCCCCAAAAGAACTATTTCTTCTTAGTGTGTGTGTGTGTGTGTTCCTCCATTTCTCAGGCACTAGGCACTTTAGATTTGGTTTAAATAAGGGTGTTTTCATCTGAGAACTTATCCCCTGGAAATTCAGACTTTGCAGTTTAGTCCTGATAGATGAGATCTGAAATACTTTTTTAGTTCCCATTACAAACTTACATGGATTTAAAAGAAGAGTGGTCACATTATAAGTACTGTAGGTACTTTCTTAAATGAGCTGAATCTCCCTGTAAAGTACTAAATTCCCTCTGCTAAGTGTCATGGCTAACTTACCTCACCTATATCAGAACATGGTACAGGTGAAATAAAATGAACAAGCTTATGACATCATAACGTCCGTCAAAGGTATCTTTGTAGTGTCCATGTCATACTCAGGTCTGACTGATTAAGAAAATTTGAGGCCTTTCCTTCTTCTCCTTAATTACCTTTCTAAAAATAGGGAAAAAGTGTAACAACCCTCAAAATGAATAGATCATTTAAATTGCTATGCTGTGGAAATGCCAAATGCCCAAACACAGATATGAAGTTTATGCAGTGTTGGAAATTTTCACCCCGGCACAATGAATAATGGCAGGCAGAGATTTTTTTAAAAAACCACCTTCGCCTGGCAATTTGCCCTGTACCCAACCTACACCAATCGCCTCATCCCCCTCTACAAGAAATTAAATACTCTGGAACTCATCCTGTGGCTATGTTGGAGCTCTTTATGGGCTAAGACCTCCGATATCAGTTATATATTCGTAGTGTTTGTTTATAGGGCATTTTATAAAGTCATAAAAGAGAATATGTGTACTGTGGCAGGGTTGCCAAATTTTATTCTGACAGCTAATGCACTGCAGTGTGATCCTCACTTCTGGAAGAGGCTTAAAATGAGAGAAAAAAAAATCCCTGTAGCTTAGTAGAAAGTTTCCTAAGATTAGAGTTTTATAAGACTAGAAATTCAAATTGCACATCTTCTAACTGCTATTTAAATTTCCAAGTCATTCATCACATATGTTATTTAGAAACTCCACAAGACATAATTTAAAATAGTTATAATAAGCAATTCTCTTATTTTTCATTAAGTTCCATGTAATTCTTTAATCTTTCCTCCAAAAATCTACTCCACTGGGCAGAAGCAGTATTTCTTGGAGACGAGAAATGTCATACTTTCGAGAAACAAGAGCTGGGATTTTATTGTCAAAACAAACGCCTGCTAGTGGTGCAGCACTGCGTTAGAGTGGGGATGACTTCACRAGTGGTATCATTCTCGTGCTCAATGGCATGAAAAGAAGACCCAAGCCTGAAAAACAAGGTTTGTTAATTGATTTTCTGTGCTTTTAAGAAGCACCTCTCAAAGAAAATGGCCTGACACTTGCAGGAATAGATTTCCTTTATAGTTACCTCCCACCCTTTTGCAACTAAATCCATAAAGAGTGAGCGACAATGAATTAATTTTCAGGATCCTCTAAACTTGGTAGTTAGATATACAAAATGCATGGGAGCTCAGTATTACAAATCCTACGTATCAGGTTTTCAAGCACTTTTCTTCTCTGTTCAACATGTGAGGAGGGTCGGATACAGAGCAGCATCTCCAGGTTGGTGTGTCTTTGCGACCGTAACACAGTGAGGCTCCATTTGACACTGAGGTCCAATTACAACTTAGGAACCATACTAAAAACCTTGAAAGATACGAGAAGATAATACACATACTCTCAAGGATTACAATTATGAAAAGGAATTTGATTGTAGCTAGTATCATGTGCTGCACAGTGCTGTGGTAACAGCAGTTTCACCTAATTCTCCTTTGAAACAAACATCGATGCTTTTGCAGCCGATGTAGGAAATGAGCTTCTAAGACTGATTTGTGAGACAGCAGTAACCTGGGTTTGCATTTAAGACATATATTGCATTAAGGATATAATCCTCCACCACCAACCCCTTCGTCCCCACACACTTTCTCTTCATCTTAATGATAAAAAGCCTGAATCCTGGCATCAGTCAGGACTAAAGCAATTAGCCAGAGTGCTCTGGTCAATCCTACATGGTTACAGGTAACAGYTAACCACAGAGAAAAAAAATACCCCAGAAAATCCCAAGCTTTTGAAACTTATCTGTGATTATGGATCCGTGATTACAGAGATACTGGCATATGAAAAGGCAGGAGCTGTTATTTGTCATAGAGTGGCCCAGGATAAGGCTTTGAACAGTGCACATATTCTTTTCATTCACCTGCAGGTGACAAGCTAATGATTCAATACCGCTGTGAGGACTTCCAGCCAGTCAAACCACAAAAAACATCCTGTTTAATATCTCTGAGTGTGTTTCTCATCCGCAAAGCCACCAGGGGCCTTGCTGCAATTAGAGGCAGAGGTGTCTGCACAGCGGTGACACCGAAAGGCATAGCTAAGGACTGGACATACAGTTTTTCTTAGCAAGAAACGCATGCACTTCTTACTGTGCTCCTCACCTGTGAAAGACACACAGTACAGATCAAAAGAAGATGGTAGTTAAGAGGAATGGTTTTCTGTGAATGCCAGGATGAGGACCTTTTTGAATTGTTATTGTGTGTGTAAATAATTGAGCAATCTATGCTTTCCTTATTAATAGATAAGAAGCCACACTGAGTACACCTGCAGTTACCACTAACCAGTTGCAGGTGTTCAGCATATCAGAAAGTCTGGCCCCAGGAGGTGTGCACAGCAATTTGAATTTCAGAGTTAACATCAGCAATTTATGGGCTAATTTATACACGAGGTGGTAGGCAAAAGAAGTCTCAGTTGTCCTTAGATACTTCACAAGAAAGCTGTGCTGAGCTGGTGCTGTTGAAGAAAGCTTTCACAACTGGTAGAGCAATGTAGAAGTCTAGTTTTCATTTTACTTAGGAATAGTGTAAATCAGAGCAAACTCATTCCAAGAAGAAGGATTTCAATGCTTGTGCCATTGGCATATGGAAGATCCAGATCAAGTCCGGCAATGAAGCCAGTGTGAAATTATCTGCCAGATTCAGTTATCAATAATCTGCAAATCAGTAAGCAATTTAAAAATTTCTTTGCACTGCAGAGAAAACAAACTACATATAGAGGTTATTGTTTGGCTTCAGTTTAAAAAATAGGGAGAAAAAGTAAAACCAAGAAAGCTACTTAAATTCAGGTTATATGAAACATGCAAAGGCAATGAAAAATTCAAGTGAGGTCTTAAATGGCAGCAGCTGTTTTCTTCCACCTTCATTACAGAAGAAAAATCTGACTCAGAAGCAAAATGTATTTAATGTAGCCATATGGTCTTAAGGATAAGAAATACAATGCTCTAAAGATGTCTATATGAAGACTTTGAAAAGCTTTTGGAAAAACATGCGTAATTCTTATCAGAATGTCATTGGGTTTTGTTACTAAAAGAAAAGCTGCAAATTCTTCACCTTCTCTTATAAAATGATCTTAAAATCAAATAAATGACTTGCTATGTTCATATTTTCTTACTGTTTCATGTGACATATTTAATTTTTAAATGCTTTAGGCATACTGCTGGCTCTGTGTACAGTGGGGGTTTTGAAGGCTCAAGCAGCTAGCACCCAGACTACTAATAATAGAAATTCAAGATTTTGAGTGATAGGAAAATTTTCTTTTATTAAAACATATTGTGTTCCCCTATATTTTCCTTGTTGTTATTCCCTGTCTTCAAGCATGAGCTGTTTCGAACAAAATATTTGATCATGATAACAATAATTTAATTTTAGCCTCCACAGTTAAAAAAAAGGAGGAACTCAATACATTCATCTAATTCATATCACATAATACCCTCCCTTGAAGAACTGCTTTTATGTAGATTTCTGCCAACTTCACCATTGAAAACCTACTTTTAAATTCCTGTCAGGTGCTTTCTGCTTGAAGGGCTCCAGTGTGTGGGTGGCTGTTTTTCTTGTATATGCCACGATGAGCCTCCTCCTCAGAGAGCTGGGGGAGGAGGGAGGGGGGAGTGTTTTTCCTCTTTTCGTTTCACACCACATTTGTAAAATGAGAGACAAAATGTCCTACCTCCTGAAAAAACCTGTCCTGGAAAATTCTAATGTTCCAGAAAAAAACTACCAATCTAGTTTACGTGCTGGTATTTAATACCATATACCTCGTCTGCTATTAATGGTTTGGTAATTTAGATCATTGTCTACAAATCTGTAATCTGGACCTGTTTATGCATTTCCTTCTTCTAGGTGAACTGAATGATGTAATTTGCTTTTATCCACCTGCAGATCACGAGGCAATATTCTCTGACTTTGGTTTTAAACGGGATAGAAAAGACTCTACACTTTAAAGAACCAGTTGACAAACAGGGTGTTTATAAAACCAGATCACACATAATTTTCTAAATAATAAATGTTGTTGCCTTTTTATTGGTTTTATCTGAGCTTCATGACAGATTCAATGTCCTGGTAACATGCTGTATAAATTCCACTTGGCAGAAGTTTCTGTAATAACGTGCCCTTTAAGGGGAGAAATCTTTATAAAGGAGTGTGCAATGCAAGATGTCCAACTGGAAGTTTTTAAAAAATTTCCCTCGCGAGCTGAGGGACCAGCCAGCCCCACTTCAAGTTCAYGAGCTGTTCACACACACAGGCTTTGAGCAGGGAGTCACATCGGGGTGTCCCACCAGCGGCAAGGGTGCAACCATCCTCCGCTGCAGTTTCAGGAGAAGCCCTGTGCTCCCTTTGCGCTGGTCAGGGTTACGAGGTGCCTCCGTCTGCCGCTGCTCCTCTGATCCTCGCTAGGTCGTTGTGTTTAATTTGATTAGCCATTAGTCAGAGAGCCTAACACTTTTAATTTGTTTCATGCATAGCATTTGCTGCAAGAATTAGGTTTGTTACATGATGTGGGATATAAACTATAATAATATCAACTTAGAATGACATTTTCTTCTGGCTTACAGTATTAGAAAAAGTACTCGTGTCACACTAAATGCACAACATTACTGTTCCCAATGTTGTTCTAACACTATCTTAATGAACACTTTCCTGCATGTGTTTTCTATCACAGTGACACCTTATGTTTCAAAGTAACAAGTTAATGGTGTAGAAGAAAAATGAGTCTCAAAAATGACAAACACAAAAAGGCRAAAATCAGATACTTTGTCAGTTCTTCTGGTTCACAAACCAAAGCCATCCCAAGTTAACTGTGCTCCCAGCTTGACCTCTGGTGACTCTGATCAGTGGGTACCTGTTTGTCAAAAGAGATGCTGTTGAGAACCGCCTGGGTGTGAAGAGCTGTTAGCACAGCAGAGGGTAAACACACGATTCCCTTCTGCTCGTAACAGCTCAGAGCTGAATTTTGGGTCATCAGTTTTGAAAACATGGAGGCTTTGAACGTCACCATAGGTAACTGACTGCTGCTATCAAAGAAAAGTAGTCTATGTAGGCCAGCTCATCTGTGTCTTCTTCCCACTGCATTTCACCCTGCTGCTGTGTTCATTGGTCCGGCTGGTTCCTTCTCCAGCCACCTCCCAGCTGGAAGGCTGGAGGCTGCTTGCAGCACCTTCCTTCTTCCTCTGTCCCACAGTCTAGGCTGCCCTCCTGGTTTTACCAAGCAGCATGTACTCTAAGCCAGGCCTTACATATTTACATTTTAACTCCAGAACTGATTTAAAGTCAGGTCCAACTGTGCAATTTGCTATTTCTTTGTGGCATGCTTTTGAATGCCTAGCTTGCTCATGAAAATCATGAGAAACAGTCCTTCCTTATTGTCTCTTTTCCCTAATCAGCACTGAAAAGATGTTGAAAACCTCATGGGTTAGTTACAAGAAGCTGGGGCAGCAATGTGTGTACTTTCTTATAGTTGGCTGGAGAGTTGGAGACATTCTCTTCCTAATTAAGGAACATAAACTCTGCTACCTTAATTACACCAAGGAGTAAACTACACCAACACAAGCACCTTCATACGGATATAGCTGTGTCCACTTGAGGGACTGCATTAATATCATTAGACAAAGAAGGAAAAAAAAATCACACCCTCTGACAAAATAAGCTGGTGCATAATCCTTCTATAAATGGAGCCTCAGGCTCATTCTTCCTGAACAGCCRCCTCTGGCTCCCTTTGTGCCTCTCCTGATGCAAACCGCAGCCTGTCAGTGCAAGAATTGGGCTCCCCTAGGTAATACCTGCAGAGTGTGAGCAAGAGTGCTGGTGGACACATATGCCCAGGTGGGCTGAGGATGGTGATCCCCAGGTTAAGCCAAGAGAAAAACAAGGAGACTTGTTCTTTTGGGCAGCTTTGAGCTTTGCTGCTCTCTGGTACTAGGGAAGGGGGCTGATAATGTACAAAGCAGGGAGCGATAATGAGACAGATATTAGCAAGCCCATCTTGAAGTGAGTCTAAGGAACTCACTGAGGCAAATGCAATTTTTTGTTCTTCATCCTGCTGTACTGAGGCTGTGGTTAGGGATGTTGCAAGGGCTCAGCTTCAGCCAAGCAATGCCGTCCTCCTTCAGCGGGAGCCACCAGGGCCACCAGGAGAGCACTTGTCCTGCATGCACCCCTTTCACCGCGGGACAGAAACTGCCTGGCATGGACACAGCCAAACTCAAGCGTCACCTACACTCGCTGCCAGCCCAAGGCCCAGCAGGGAAACACTCCTCCCTGCTCAGAGGCCACGGCCATGGACAAGAGATGGCTGTGAGGACCATTTTCCCTGGAGTTAATGCCATCCAGGTGTGCTTGGGGGAAATCAGGCGCTTCCTTGTGCAGATGCTGTGAGGGGGCAGCAGCACCTCTTCGGGGTGCCAGGGGAYGTGAACAGCCTTAGTGTTCTCCTCCACTACAGTTTAACATAAAAGCAAGTGGCAGCCAGGTGGTTTTGTGTCTTCTCAGACACAGAGGAGAGCCACAAGGGATGGACCTGGCTGACCACTGAGTGGAGTTCATCCACTCTCCTCATCACAGGCTGGGCTGACAGCGACAGCTGGAGGGATGCACCGGGGACAACCTCGTGGCACGGTCAGCTCCCACCCAACTGCTGCACTCCCCAGCAGCTGTGGGACAAGGACAAGAAGAGCCCACTCTCTTTCTAATAGCGTAGGGAGGCCTTGACCAACTCCAGATACACTCCAGTTCAGCACATCAAAGGATTGTACCTGTGGGATGCTCGAGGTCCCAAACCTGATTTTAACTCATGTTTGCCTCTGTATTTGTGGCACTGACACTCTGGGAAGGATATTTCATTTATTCTTCCCAGCTAGAAAGGTGTCAGACAATCCTCTGCTACGGATTTTAACGCCTACCTTGCTTTTCTCTCCTGCTTTATTTTACCTGCTCTTACATTACAATGTTATTGCTATAATAGTATGATGTTGTGCCTCAGCATGTTTTGAGATTTGTCTGAAAAGTGGGTTATGGGGTAAATTGTATTTTATAAGAGTTTTCTTTGGCCATTCTCAATTGAAGATACAATCTTTCTCTTACAACATATTTATTCTCCCTYTTCCTCTCTGATTTTCTGAATAGCCTGTTCAGAGAAAGTACATGTAAATTAAGGAGAGAAGAATCAGGCTGTAATAGCAGTGAGTGAGCAATTCAGCTCGTGGTGCTTAGTTCAGAGAACAAGCAGCCAGTCTGATGCTGAAGATGATGGGCTGTCCATGGCGCTTCCTCCTCATCTTCCTCAGAAAACAACTAATTCTGTCCCATAAGCATGACCATACATGAACGCTCACATAAAATCAGCTGAGAACATGACCTGAAGGTCCTCCCATTTGCAGATGAGTAGCGTCCGCCTTATAGCTCCTCTGGAAAGCTGCCTCCCCAGGCTCTGCACCCCCCTCTCTGGTTTTGTCCCCCAGCTGGGGTGCTCTCATGCACCTCCACAGAGCATAATTCCAAAGTAGACTTCTCCATCATTAGTGTTTTGGGGTTAATGATGAGAAGACTAGTTAGCAGCCCTCTAAGCACTGTCCTTTATAAAGCAAAGACAGCACATTGCAAGGGGTATTCTAGTCAAGGCTTTTTCTGTAGAAGAATTAATTGTGTCTCACTGGGCGGAAATCAAAATGGTAGTTCTTCATGCAGCATGACTACCAAGGCAAAAGGAGAACAGTGACAGCATAACTTGGCACACAGAAAAATGCATGGAAGCGGGCTCTTTGGGGTTTGTCAAACTGAATTTTAGAAAGTTTAATCTACCTTCTTTGTTATTGCTGTTCAGGAGGATCTAAGATGATATTCATCACAAGGCAAAGGTTCATGCTGAGACATAATGTAGAGCAATAAATGTGTTACTCACTAGGGCTATTTGAACCTTTTTGAATGTGGAAGCTTCTTTAAAATACATATTCCCTATTGCAATGAAGTCATCTCTTCCAGTAAATTACTCGCATTACTGGTTTTGAACATACACTCACAATGAATCTCCAAAGAGGTATTTATTTGAATATGTGATTTTCTAACTAAGTGCTGTTCCATATTTCTGGAAATGTGATTAGCACATTTAATATTTATTTCAGTAAAAACTGTCTTCTGTGTTTCAAGGCAATTCAGAGATATTGTATGTAGCTATATTTCTTATTTTAAAGGAATATTTCACCTGATGCTTCAAATATTAAGCATTATGCTAATAGAGAGCCATCAAAATGAAACTTGTTATGGGGACTGGGCAGATCGGCTTAAGTCTGCCAACTACAGGAATCTTCTTCCTCCTCTGAAAGCTCTGGAGCTGACCACCATCCAACATGGCAGACACACTGGTGGACGTTAGATGTGATTAGACATGGCAGTTTCCATATTATTGTGTGAGTAAGAGAGCTGTGGCACCAGCCAGAGGTTTATAGTTCCTCAGTTTAATCGTGCCTTGGAAAGCATAAATAGAATAGAAACCTCCCATAAGTCTTGCTAGAGACTCCCGCAGCAAGGAGGAGTTGGCCAGGTGAGTTGAGTTATATATAGCTGCACATTTGCTTCATCTCTCCAGCTTTCCTAACTTGTGACAGAGTAGAGCCACACCTGGATTTTCACTGTCAGCCGCTCATCTGTGGTTGTTCTCCTATGTGAAGGGGTAAGGGGAGCAGGAGAATCCGCAGTCTCTATATTTTACAAAGCTCAGGTGGAGTCAAACAAATTCCCTCGTCCTTGGGATTTTCCCAGCCTGACAAGGTAGCAGACATAGCATATTCAGACCTTCAGATCTGCTGTCTTGCCCTGAATACRAGCAGAGTTTATGTAAACCAAGTTTATTTTTATATATTTTTATAAAGATACACACACATACATACATGCATATATACAAATTTATACATAGATGTCTATATATGTGTGTATATACATATATGTGTGTGTGTGTGTGTGTGTATACATATCTCCTCCTGAATTCCTCTTCCCCTGCAGTGCAACAAGCAGAGAGCAGGGGATCTGCTAAATAGCTGCAACAGATACAGTATCTACTCAAGGTGCTTCTGGCTGAGGCAATGTGAAGGGCATACACACCTCTGCAAGTAGCATTTACTTTATCTTACCCACAATAGTATGTGCGTCTTAAACACTCCTGGTCTGAAATGAGTGGCTAAGTTCAGACACTATGTTTCAAACTAAAAACCAAATAGGATTTTATTTCCCCCTGGAAGACACAGAATGCTTACCCTGATATGAAACATGTTTCAAGGTACAAATTACATGCAGACCACCTGGACTGGTAATACAAGTATTCCTGTTGAAGGTCTGATTTAACTGTATGTTTGTTATTTCAGTTCCAAGTTATTTGATTGACATGATGATCCTTAACTAAACCATTGCTCCGGATATCGCTCTGCCATTTTCTGGCTGGTTCCCCTTTTTACAGTAATAGATCTTTGAAATAAAGTTTATCAACCAACCGTTTAGATTAAAAGCAAGTTAAGACTAAATGTTCCTGTATGCCCAGACCATGTTACTTGCATATACTTGTAGCTACGAAAAACAAGCCTGCCTCTTAGTGTGTATAAATGTAAACATATAAAACATGTATTTATGCACATCTTGAGATGTGAAATTCTAAAAATACTGTAAGAACAGCGAAACAGGAAAACAAGTTGTTACCCAGAAATCACAGGATCATGCTTTCGCAGTGTGCATGTGTTGATTAAGTGTGTAATATTTAAGGCTAACAGAGTAGTTACAGATTTGCTTAACAGAAAGATTATCTGCAGTATACTTAGTTCTACAACTAATGAGACTTATGGCTATAAATCAGTGCTCTTTAAATGCTGCCTTATTTCTTATAGGTCTCACACATCCTTTCCCTGGATGATCTCAAAACACATTAAAAAAGCTGGTGTATTCTAATTAGCCATGATCAACCACTGGAATATATTTCAATTTTGGTAGAGTGTCTCAAGCCAAACAAGTCAGAGGACAGGATCAAATAAATTTATATTAGTTAGAGTATAGACTAAGTTTTATTTAAAACCTCTTCTACACAGCAATAGAGCGAACAATTTATTATCTGGAACCTCACGCTGAATCTAGGCAGATTTCCTGAAACATTATCTTAATGCTCACACAAATGTAATTACTACTAAATCAATATTTTGTATTCAAGCCTAATTACAGTACATGAATTAAAATGCTACTAAAGAGATGTGCAGTTGGCTGGTTAGTAGACTTTAGCTGGCTGATATTAAAACTGACAAAGGATCTCAGCTTTGGCTGCCCTGATGTGAGTACACAATGTTAGAATCAACTTTGCCGGTTTTGATAATTGTCACATGTACAGTACGTCTACAAAGAGCTACCAATCTTCCTGGCCCAAAACAAATTCTCAAGGAAAACATGACTCCTCTTTTTCAGTTGGCATTCACATTTCTGAAAGGTACAGTTTTCTTTGTAATATTGCAGAGAAGGATTTAGAACAGAATTTCTAATAAGGGCTGAGATGACATCAGTTGCAAAAAAAAAGAACTAAGGTGTTTTAAGGGCTTTTTGCTTTGACATGTTCCCTATTCAGAGTTATTTCTTCCTAGCAGAAGTCATTGTAATGTCCCAATTCTGGAATCTCAAATCTGAGCTATTGAAGAGGGAAATGCAAATTGGAAAGGGCAGGTAGGACTCCTCTAACTTACCAGCAGTTTGTCATCATAAGAAGTCCAAGATCAGAGCTGCACAGAAAATGTATCGCCTTAAGAATCACACCCAAATTATCCTCCCTTACAGCTTCAGACAGGTTTGCCTCATGACAGTCAGCAGACACATAGAATCATAGAATCATAGAATAGTTTGGGTTGGAAGGGACCTTTAAAGGTCATCTAGTCCAACCCCCCTGCCATGGGCAGGGACAATCTTCAACTAGATCAGGTTGCTCAGAGCCCCGTCCAACCTGACCTTGAATGTTTCCAGGGATGGGGCATCTACCACCTCTCTGGGCAACCTGCTCCAGTGTTTCACCATCCTCAGCGTAAAAAATTTCTTCCTTATATCTAGTCTAAATCTACCCTCTTTTAGTTTAAAGCCATTCCCCTTGTCCTGTTGCAACAGTCCCTGCTAAAAAAGTCTGTC
>JAYKAV010003164.1:66142-86142 GCA_035582835.1 Phoebastria nigripes
CCAACAGGTCCATGTCTTTCTTGTGCTGAGGGCTCCAGAGCTGGATGCAGTACTCCAGGCGGGGTCTCACCAGAGCAGAGCAGAAGGGCAGAATCACCTCCCTCGACCTGCTGGCCACGCTGCTTTTGATGCAGTCCAGGGTACAGTTGGCCTTCTGGGCTGCGAGCGCACATTGCCAGCTCATGTCCAGCTTTTCATCCACCAGTACGCGCAAGTCCTTCTCGGCAGGGCTGCTCTCAATCCCTTCATCCCCCAGCCTGTATTGATACCGGGGGTTGCCCCGACCCAGGGGCAGGACCTTGCACTTGGCCTTGTTGAACCTCATGAGGTTCACACACGGGCCCACTTCTCCAGCTTGTCCAGGTCCCTCTGGATGGCATCCCCTCCCTCAGGCATGTCAACCGCACCACTCAGCTTGGTATCATCTGCAAACTTGCTGAGGGTGCACTCGATCCCACTGTCTATGTCATTGATGAAGACATTAAACAGTACTGATCCCAGTACGGACCCCTGCAGGACACCACTCATCACTGATCTCCATCTGGACATTGAGCCGTTGGCCACTACCCTCTGGATGTGACCATCCAACCAATTCCTCACCCACTGGACAGTCCACCCATCAAATCCATAGCTCTCCAGTTTAGAGAGAAGGATGTTGTGGGGGACCGTGTCAAAGGCCTTACAGAGGTCCAGATAGATGACATCTGTAGCTATTCCCATGTCCACTGACGTACTCACTCCATTGTAGAAGGCCACTAGGTTGGTCAGGCAGGACTTGCCCTTGGTGAAGCCATGCTGGCTGTCTCGAATCACCTCCCTGTCCTCCATGTGCCTTAGCATAGCTTCCAGGAGGATCTGTTCCATGATCTTCCCAGGCACAGAGGTGAGACTGACTGGCCTGTAGTTCCCCGGGTCTTCCTTTTTTCCCTTTTTAAAAATGGGGGTTATGTTTCCCCTTTTCCAGTCAGTGGGAACTTCACTGGACTGCCACGACTTCTCAGATATGATGGATAGTGGCTTAGCAACTTCATCCGCCAGTTCCCTCAGGACCCGTGGATGGATCTCATCAGGTCCCATGGACTTGTGCACCTTCAGGTTCCTTAGATGGTCTTGAATCTAATCTTCTCCTACTGTGGGCAGCTCTTCTTTCTCCCAGTCCCTGCCTTTGCCTTCTGCGGCTTGGGTAGTGAGGCTCGAGCACTTGCCAGTGAAGACTGAGGCAAAAAAGCCATTGAGTACCTCCACCTTCTCCATATCCCGGGTAACCAGGTCTCCCGTTCTGTTCTGGAGAGGGCTGGAACGTCACCTTCCTGTGGATATTCCAAGCACTACAGCGTGGGGAAAAAATGTTCATTTTCTGGCATAGGAATTAGACTTGGTCATGGTCAGAAATTCCAAAATTTCTATACTATTTCCCACTCCTTATAAGCAATCTTCTCGGTATGTGTAGTTCCTGCAGGATCCTTCTCCTGTTATAAAACATTCCTCCCAGAGTTTACTCTGATGGTGTGTAATGAGCCTTCGTATAGAGTAATTATGGCTTCAATTTGTGCACCCGTTGGTCTTCTTTTCCACAGAACCCAAATGCATGAGGACCACTAAAGGTACTGTCTCCAAATGGCAGACAGAGAACATCGAAGTACCATACTGATGTAACCTCCCTGTCTTCAGCAGACTTTTAGTGAAATGATTTTGGAAAGAGATGGAGAAAGGGAGGAGACTGAGGTTTCTTTGCTTCTTTCATCACCTCCATATAAAAATATGGAGAAGTATGAGGCATCCCACATGTATTAATTTTGTTCATTGCAGTTTCATTACCTGAACATGAATTCCTGGAGAAGATCTAAGAAATGAGGTGGTTATTATTAATATTGAACAAGAATAGAGAAATGGCATTATCTATGTCAAAACCTAACACTCAATTTTGCAAACAATGATGACAAACTGGAGACAATAAAAATTAGAATTGCAAGAATGACCTTGAAAATGACCTTGTTCTGTCCAGTGAAAGACTGAAAGACTAAGGCACCTCAAGTGAAGAGGTTTAAGAGGTGATTAAGTCATGATCCATTTGTTCCATATGAAAGGAAAATATCTCATAGTAGCAGACTTTTCAATCTAGCCAACTCAGGCTCTCCAAGAGATAAAAGCATGAGTGCTCAAGTAAGGATTATATTGCATTTTTTAAGATTATGTTTTTAAAATGAAGTTAACAAGCTGTCAGAGCAGATTACAAAGGACTGTGCTAAGTTTTCTGCTATAAGGGCTCTTTTGTCAAGACAGGATGTTTCTGTAAGCAGTATGCTGACTTGGCTCAATATGGAAATCTCCAAAGATGGTTTTCTGGGATGCAGAAGGTCAAGAGTAAGTAAACAAAAGTTCCTTGCCATGGTTTAACCCCACCTGGCAACTAAGCCCCACACAGCTGCTCGCTCACTCCCCCCAGGTGGGATGGGGGAGAGAATCGGAAGGGCAAAAGTGAGAGAAATCGTGGGTTGAGATAAAGACAGTTTAACAGGTAAAGCAAAAGCTGCGCACACAAGCAAAGCAAAACAAGGAATTCATTCACTACTTCCCATTGGCAGGCAGGTGTTCAGCCATCTACACGAAAGCAGGGCTCCATCACGCGTAATGGTTACTTGGGAAGACAAACTCCATCACTCCGAACGTCCCCCCCTTCCTTCTTCTTCTCCCCAGCTTTTATTGCTGAGCATGACGTCATATGGTATGGAATATCCCTTGGGGCGAGCTGCCCCGGCTGTGTCCCCTCCCAGCTTCTTGTGCACCCCCGGCCTCCTCACTGGTGGGGCAGCGTGAGAAGCAGAAAAGGCCTTGACTCTGTGTAAGCACTGCTCAGCAGTAACGAAAACATCCCTGTGTTACCAACRCTGTTTTCAGCACAAATCCAAAACATAGCCCCATACTGGCTGCTATGAAGAAAATTAACTCTATCCCAGCCAAAACCAGCACATTCCTTTTCCCTTGAGATCTATGAGCCTTCTGGACTGAGAGATATACCTTCTTAGTACAAGTATAGAGGACAGTCACTTTCTGCCTTCAGACTCCAAGATCAGTGCCAAATCTAACTTCTCTTTAAAAATGTGTTTTATGAGCTACTCCAGGAAATGTGGATGGAAGGCATTTTTTTCTCAACAAGCACTAAATTTCCTTCTGGGTTTTTTTTCTGACTCCAGGAATGGTAAGCTCATTCCTGTTTGGTTGGCTGGGTAGATGCTCTCACATTAGAACCTTTTTTCCTGTCTCTTGCTCTTGACTGATTCATAGCCCACTATGGAAGCAACTTAAAATTCATATTAATTTGCTAAATGTCAGCAGTCTGAAGAATTCACAGGTCTATTTCTATGCTGTTCCGATTTGATTATGAATCACCAACAAAATGAAACATATGCACTGGGTATAATTTTTGCCTAAATATTCAATATATTATTATGCCTCTGATGGAACATGTCCTTAGGACAGAGATGATTATTAATTCTAAAATAACCAGCTTATTTCTCTAGAAAAGCTTGTGCATCCTCTTGTAGAGTACTGTGGGATTTCAGGTCTTCATTTTTCACTTCATGCTTTAGTGGCACTACTTTAGAATTTTTCTTATATATGCTTTTAGAGACAAACACATATTCTGAATTCTATTGGTTTGTTTGTACAGCCTGCGCCATCTCCTCAGAGTCGTTACGTAAATAAACATCATTGTTAAAATCTATTCAGTGCACATCCAGAGAAGCCTGAAGCACCGTTTCTTCAAAGAAACACTGATTCTGCTCATTCTGCAGTGAATACCAGAACAGATTGGCAGCGAGAGCCTCTGGGTCCGCCCTGTAGAGCTTTCAAAATCATGTCTTTCTTGGCAATAGTATAATGAGACATCTAAGCTTCTCTTTGCCAGCTTAATGTTTTTGGCAGGGACAACCGTATTTAGCATAAAATACCAGTAATCAAGGTTGAGCAGCTTTGGTTTTTACACATTTTCCCTCTTTTTCTATTAAAAAAAAGTCAGAAACTAAAGATCAGAGACCTTAAAAATGCCTGCAATGCCAGCTCACATGTCTTGGCACAGGATATTCTATTTAAGATATTTTCCCTCAGACTTCTTTCCTGTTCTGCAAGATTTATACTTCAACACATCAAGTGCATTCTCTTTGGAGAGAATAAAAAAAAACAGATTGAGACTCCCTATCAAGGTTATCCTCACAGACATCAGTACTAAGGCAGAGGTTACTCATACCTCATTTGTAACTTATCCAACCAACTCAAGGTAATTTTAAAGAAATTATCAAGAAAATCTCTCAGCTAGATCTGTGAAAGGTGCCTACCTCTAAGATTTAAAGCCTCACCACTTTTCAGCACTCAGGTACCACCCATTCCTAGGAGCTGCTTAGGTTTTCTAAGCATCTTTCACTGGGAACTTTAACATCTGGTTTTGGACATAGCACAAAGCATGTAAATCTGAATTAAACTGAGCTTCAAAATGTCCAGCTTATATCTCAGCCTGTAATCATGCTTTTGGAGGTGTTTCCATCTTAGTGTGAATCCGAGTATCCTTCTCAGATTATCATCACCAAGTCCAGCTGCCTAAGAAACACAGGCAACACCAGTGTAGTTTCCTCCCCTCATGTAGACAGCAGGAGACCTGAATTTCCTTCCTCCCTCCCCTGCGGGAACCCTTTATTAGATTATGCCTTCTACATAACTCTAGCACTTTGTTGCACACTTATCCCATCTTGGCAGCCTGTATTAGGAATCAAGGCCTGATCCACATTTAAACTCTTCAAGGCCACCACCCAAATACATACACTGAGCAAAATTCGGTCACGCTGCATCTGTACTATCTGTCAGGAACGGACTGTGGATCCAAGCTACCTTTTGAACAATGTCTACATTTTCTCTCAGAGGGAGCTCTCTGGGTTGTTCCAGACAGAAATCAGAAACAAACAAATGGGTACTCGGTTGGGCAATGAGAGGCTTGGAGCCCCAGAGCGAAACAGAGAATAATCCAAATTGACGGGATATTTGCCCCTAACGCAGCTGCTCCAGTTCCTGTGGAGTACTTAACTCTCTTTTGGACAAACCCAACTGAGGAAAAGCTGAAGCTTGACTCTACGAGATGCCCATATGAGAGACAGACTTGGGTTCCAGTTCTTTTGCTAACTACATGAGAGTTTTCTGTCCTATCCTTAGAGCCACTGGAACAGGAGTGGGTCTGGCTTCTCTTCAGTGTAAGCCACCAACCCTCCTGCACCGATCCTATCCAGTGACTGTTTAGCTGTTTCTTGCAAAATGGAGCTGGTTTTCCAGGAGACATTTCATCTCTGAAAATACCCCCTAGCACTAGTGATGACAGTTTCACCTGCAGGATGGAAAAGGGATTGTTCATAAACTTTTTTGCACAACAGAAGGGATGAAACCAAGGTTCCCCGTATTCAGAGCAAGTGCTTGGGTTTTTTGGGGGATTTTGTTTTTTTGGGGGAGGTTTGTTTGTTTGTTTGTTTGTTTGTTTTTTAATTAAATCACTTCTAATCACTGAGCTAGGGGATACAAGGGCACCATGTGCATTTTTGTCTTTTTGCAAAATGGCTGACATAGACACCTAAATCCTGGAGACCACACAGGACTGTGAATCTGGATGAGAACAAAGAGCATCTCTGCAGCCAGACCATGTAGGAGTGTACAGTGGAAAGGGACCTTCTGGGCTGCTGAATCCCAATCACCAGCTTCCATGCATAACAATGCATTTTCATGATTTTGCTAGTAGGGTGACCCAAAGGCATGCATTTGAGCTCTTGGACCCTTGCCTGAGGTGATCTTCTGTAAATGAGGAACCGGTGGTCCTCTGAGAGGTTGTTTACTGTGAAAATGGTTGTTCCATAACCACGTTGGCCAATGCACTGTCTGTGCAGGATACAGCCCTCTGACCTGACTGCCAAAAGGATCTGCTGCTCTGAAACTAGGAATGTTCACAATCCACCCTAAATTTGTGCCTTGCCAATTTTATCAACTTGTTCTGGTGCCAGCGTTGTTTTTTCTAAGTAAGCAGCTTTTCTCCCTCTTAGGAGGAAGCTCTTCTCCTGCTTGTATTTATAAACATCAGTCACATACTGCCTCAACTTTCATTTCGTTATGTGAAAGAAACTCCATTGTTTGAGTTTTCTCTCCTATGATAGCTTACAAGCCTCTCAGTTCAGAGCAGGAATTAATGAGCAACTGCTAACTACATTTCATAGTATAAGAATGAGGAGGCAACCAAGGAAATTAACAGGTAACAGGCTTAAGGCAAAAAAAAAAGGTGTTCTTTACACAATGTTTAGTTAAACCATGACAATTCCTGCCACAGGATATTATGGTTGCAAAAGTTTAGATGAGTTCAAAGTGATTAGATAAATTGCTGGAAAGGATATGAAATGCAAAGATATCATCTGTTTCTAAGGGAGTCCCTGACCCACAAACTGCTGGAGGCCACACAAGTATCCTAGCGAAATACACTGTACGTGTATTCTTCAGTCTTCATGGGGCATTCACTACTGGCTGGCGTTGGAAGCAAAAAAATGGGTCCCCCTTTGATCTGCTGCTGTCCTAAATTTTTCTTCCAAGCGCTTTAAGTGCCTTTCATTTTATGCTATTCAGACTTATTTCTATAACTCCAGTCCTCAAGCACATCCAGTTCTTTCACTGTTTCATCTTCATTTTTATCTTAATTTTGCATCATCAAGTTAATTTCACCAGGACTTTTCCTCTCCTTGTGTCAGGGTCATTATTTGTCTATTAAAACAGAACTGATCCTAATAGTGATCTTTGAAAAATACAGTTTTGGCCTTCCTCTTCCAGTGTAAAATGTCCTTAGGTAATGCCATCTCCTTCATCCACATTCCTGCCTACCTCACAGCTCCTTTGCTTTATGGAGGAAACCTGCAATTCTTTCACCAGGCTTCCTTGTCAAAACTGAACCAAAATATACATTGACTTTTTGAGTTACATTGACTTTTTGAGTTACAACTAAACTGTCATTAATCACCAGTTCCACATTTTCATGTTTGGTATTCATATATTTATGTGTGGGAAAAAAAATTTTGGTCTTTAATAGCTTTCGGAAAATCTACTGCAGGTTGATTTTTCTTGAACTGTTATTACTCCTTCTGACCTCTCTTAAAACTTCTTCAGATAACCAGTCCTATTACTTTAGGTATTTCTGGTAATCTCTTCACTTATTTCAGATGTCTTTCCTAATGTAAGTATTCTACCAGTGGGGACTGGAGCAAAGGCTTTTAATAAAAATCTCTGCCAGGTGTAACTTCTTTGCCCAAAGAAATCTCCCGGTCTTCTCCAAATTCAAGACTCTGCACTCTCCAACTCTAATTAGTTCCCACAGGTGACATCCACACCGCTAAACTAAATGCCCAAAAATATTCCTGTGCACTCAAGCTAATGAGCATGCAATAGCCTCCGTCTATTACAGCAAACTTTCCTAGGCGCCAAAATGTTGCGACAAAATGCCGAATGGGAATGATCATTGGGACATTCTCATCCCTAAACTGCCCCTGGGAATTGTCTGGGAGCATGACTGGTTGGCACCAGCCAACAGTGTGCCAGCAACTGCTGTAGCAGTTTAATGGGATAGATGATGAGTCTGGTGCCTGGGAACACGCCAGGCACTGCTGGATGTATTAGTATGGAGCCAGCCTTGATGTGTCACAGTTTGAAAGAGAGACCCATAACTTTAAGGCTACTTTTGCTTACCCTTATGCTAAATTTATACTGAATCAACRCATAATCATCCAGTACAAGGTCACTCTCTACAAGCTAGTATTCTCAGAGATTTCATTACTTACTAAAATAATTGCTTGACAATCATCACCTAATAGTGACTCAATGATCCTGGAAATGCCCCATGGGTTTAAGGTGTTTTAATGCTCATCTGGACATTTTTCATTCATCAGGCTAGCACTTTTGCATCCTAAACATATTTTAACTTTTGTGCATTTAAAGCCTTTTTCCTCTGTCTCCTTCTGTCTCATTTCACAGTGACTGTGAAAAATAAACTCTGAAGCTGTCTCAGAAGACTGCTATTCTGGGTATGCTGCCAGTTATTGGTAGCATAGATTGCCCTGTAAGCAGGATGTCTTAAACATCTCCATGTCAGTCTAACTTTCTTTGTTATAAAATCTTTTGATGAGACTTAGAAATCACCAGGGAAATCTTAATTGACAAAGGCATTTGGAGGAAAAATCTGATAAATGGTTTATAAGAGATTTTCACTGTTCAATTTAGATACCAGGCATACTGAACATTCAGAAGATAAGAAGATAGTTCATAGTAAAAAACTATGCAGGATGCTTTCACCAACATAATCTGTTTTATGTGCATGTCTGATGCCTGAAGTGAGGTGGTGGGTTTTTTTCCTAGCATAAGAAAATGGGTGATTATCTTTTCTATTTTTGCTATGGAAGCTGGAGAGAAAAGTGAAATGGAGAAATGGACAGACAGATGGGTACAGGAAAGGTTACAATTTCTGATGGCTTACCATTCTCACTCCTACATATAAGTTACTGCACTTCGTGCCAAGTAACTTCCCAGCCCCAGTCCTTCTTGCACTGTTTTTATAATCTGTCATTTCATACATGGATCATTCTGCCTTTAGAACTACAGTGTCTGGAAGCAGGAAATCTCTTGAACTCTGTGCCAGGACATTTCTTGCTTCAAAGAGGACTTGTGTTCATTGAGGTCTTTTATACAAAAAGTGACAGTCATCCAGTCCTGCACTATTACATATGGCTTACTTGTGCAGAAGTACATTTTCACCAAAACTGAGAATATTGGCACTTTAGTTAAGAACAATAGGCTTTTTGTGCAGCTCTAAAAAATTGTAACCCATAGATAAAAATCATTCTTCTTAATACAATGATCTATTATTTTATTAGAGATCAGGTTAGACGAGCTTTTGAGGTCAACATGATGCAGATTGTACTGCAGTAGAATACATGGGGTTTGGAGTTTACAAAACACCTTTTTTATGTCAGCTAAACTCATTTTTTCCCAAAGTGATATTTAGGTTAAAAAGATGGGTTCCTCTTCCATCAAGAGGAATGGCAGTACACCGTCCATAATTTTTATCAACAACTCTTCTAAAGAATATCATGATTAAACCAGGTCTCAAGTCTGAATCAACCTGAAGGAACGACAGAAAGATTAACTCCATGTTTTGTGAATGCTACATAATTTATTTAATAAAGTCTCCAAATAAGCATGGAAATTACAGGCCTGACTACAATTGAATGTATCTGAAATAAGACACTTTACATGGCTGATTGAACACGAGCACACAGACAAATGGAACTGGAAAGCTTTTTTAACATGGAAAGTTTAAATTTTATGGTTCTTACTGTCATTTATAACAACCACTAACATGTAAAACAACACAAAGGGCAATCCATCTTGCAGACGACATAGAAGCTTCTGAGCTCAGTCATGGCAAGAAACTAATTTAAGAGCTAATTTTCATACATCTAGGTATCATAGCTTGATTTCGGAACCCAAATGCTCTCAAAATATACTACCTCCTCCAGTTCAGAATAGAAACATACAAAAAATACTTATTTGGCAAAGGCAGAATGATTCAGCAAGTTCCAGGCACTTGCAAAATAAGCATTTTATGTTTGCAGCTGCATGTCTCTCTGAAGGATGAGCGTCCAAAAAGAAATGAAGGAAATATTCCAGGAAGCAGCAATGTTATGCTAAATAAAATCAGTAGCGTAAGATGCACATGGGAAAGAGTTTTCTTTTCCTCAGTTATCACCATTAGAGTAAAAATTTGTTTCGTTGGAAGAAGTTGTATCACCAGGTGGAAGTTGCAATATATATTTCTGTATCTTACTCCATTTTTCATTAACACAATTTAGAATCAAAGATTAATGCCTTAGTATTAAACACAAAACAAAATAGAGTATATGTTCACATCAACACAACCAGCCTGCAATGTCTCACGTTATTTCTCCTATAGTTTCGTTCATTTGTCATCTCTTATCCTCAGCATCCTAACCTGCATGCTCAAGTCTTCACTTTAGAGTGCCATAAATATTATTTGTAAAACACTGTATATGCCTCAAGGTATTATATATATTAAATGTTATATCTGAATGGCATCATTGATCATTAGTTAATGGCCACCAAGGGAATGTTAAGAGGTTACAAAACAGGTTTCCAATGCAAAGACATACAAAGTCTGGAAGATTTAAATCTTCTCAGCCATAAAGATCTCAGAGGAATTAAGATGAGAAACAGCCAAGCACCTATACATACAAATGACAGTATCTGCAGAGGGTTTCAGAAATACACCTGTGGTGGCACGTGCATCATCTTTTTATTCCTAAGAGGGAGAAAAACAGTGTGCAAGATGTTTCAGACACAAAGACAATAATGGATGAAAATTCACATTAAAATCAAGTAACAATACTATACTGTTTCTAATGACCAGGTAGGGAAAGGATCCTAAATGATTCAGTGACACTTCTTTGGGCCGAAGTCTATCACCACAACCAATTTTATTCAGGCACTTCGATGGTAGGATTTACATATATGATTAATTCTTTAGAATCTGAAATAAAACATGAGCTAAGCTCTGTAAAGTAATGAATTTGATGAGGACATCTACTGTAGAAGATCAGTTCATACTAGAAATGGCAAATGTTATGTAATGGTGATGGAGTTCTGCAGGAGGAGGACACGGAGAATTAATTCACGTGCATTTTGTACTGATCCAGAAAAAACCCTGACACTGCTAGGTTTGAAGATGTAACTGAAAGGAAAAAAAAAATCGTGCTAATCTACTTTTTAAAGAAATTTCCTTTGTGCACTTCATCACATGCTCAATACCAATACTTATGTCTTTATATAGAACTCAGTTAATTAGGGCTGATTCTGCAAAAATCTCCCTGTACACACTTTGACCTTCAGAACAGGATTTTCTACTTGGGGGAAGACAATTGCAGGACATGGAAGCCGCTTAGTTTCCCCTCTCATTAAGGGATGCTCAGAGGCGAGTCGTTTTTTTAAAAGGCAGTTTTTCAAACACCTTTCTGCAGAGACTCTTCAGGAGTGCTCAGTCATATTCTGCACTATTCTTTTAAGAAATAATGTATTTACTTTTTTCCCCACTGATCTCTGTGTCTGTAGCTGCACCACAAAGAAAACTGTACACAACAAGCGAACAAGCACATCCCCATGGAAATGAAATCAGACAGAAAACATCTATTACTACATTGGGCAATTCTACCATCTATCTACACGCACATGGGAGCATTTTCCAAGGTATCCAGGTGGCTTCACTGATGCCAACCAATGTCATCAGAGCATGTAATAGTGGAGGATGATTACAGAGAAGATTATTTTCTTTTTTTTACAAAAAGCTGCAGTGAAAGGAAAACAAGTAAAAAGATAAAACTTTCTGGAAAAACAATCCAAACAAAACCTCACCTAAATCCTCTTGCAACAGTTCCTCATATCTTTCTTCTCTGCTATAGCATAAAGCATTCTATATTTTCAGCAGAAAATAGCCAGTGTCTTAAAAAAATAACTGGCTTGACTGATAATCCGCATTCTCCTCAGTAAACACTTTTTACCAATTTTAGTTAAAAGCTTTAAAAAAACCCAAACCCTGAAGAGTATTGCCAGCAAGGAAAGTAAAGAAAAACAATTACTCTAGTTAGTTGTTGAAATCCTGACTTTAAAATACAAAGCAAGCCGGCTGAAAAGAAACATAAACTCCTCATTTGGAAAGAAAAGAGTCTAGTTTATCCCAGATTTGGAACTGATTTGATACGGGCAGCTGGAATGGGACCTGGATTTAACTAAGCAGTAAGCCTGGCCCATACAATTTCACAAAGTAGCCTAAAATAGCTAATACCTGGAAGCTCGATAGGTCTGTGTTAAATGCCAAAGGCTATATTCAGTGTCTATACTCATTATGACACATTTCTATGATTCAGCTGCACCACAAAAATCTGCTGAACCTCTTCTAACTTTCTGACTTCAATGAGAACTTAAGTTCTATTTTATTTACAAAGCAATATCATAGTTTCAAGTCACGGCTTCAAAACCCCATCCTATAGTCACACTGAAGTGTGGTTTGCATTCTCTTATCCACTCTTTTGTTGCGTATTGCTTCTAGCAAGACACAGTTTTTTCTACAGATATTTAAAAAAGAAAGAAAAAAAGAAAATAGCATAGATCAGGTGATGTCTCATTGAGCAGTTTTGCTTCACACTTCAATTATTTGTATTGCTCCTAACTTAGGTTTGTGTAAGTGATCAAAGGACACCCTTTTAAAAAGTTTAAAAAATTACATAATTGTATTATTTGTATATATATTAGTATACAGGTCTGACACAGCAGAAAAATCACTCAGCAAGCCAATAATCCTCTGATTTACATAGCATATTACAACATGCATAAAGGCTGTCCACATACTATAATCTTAGCTAGCATCTTACCAAAAAAGTAACTCCTACATTCTCATGATCCTGCCTACTGAGAAGCTTACACGTTTCCTTTTATGACAATATATAATGTCATAATTCATAAAGTAGGGACTTTTTTTGCCCTGTGAGAAAAATCTCCATAAAATTGTTCAGCCAGCCAGGATAGCTGTGCTTAGTTTTCTGGAGTGAGGGTAAATGCTGAGTTTCCTCTATGCTGAGAAAATGTATGATTATTTTATATTAAAGCAAATTTTCAAGTTACATTCTGGATTTGCCGATTACATACGGCTGTAGTTCAGGGAAGGAAAAAAGCTTTCCAGGAAGTGTGGACAGGGGAAGAAGGGGACATGTCTCTCCCTCGGCATCATGTTCAGAGTGGAGAAATAGTTTTTGCATCTTGACCATGCTAACAATTCAGTTTTGCTAGCATGAGCGCAAGCGCGGTAATCCCAGGGGAGATCACTGCGTGACTGCATACAGACAACTGGGAGGTTCAGACTTGGTCCTGACGCCCCAGCTTCCCTGGACTTCAGCGAGGCAGGATCCAACCGAAGCGTATTACCTTACTCTCCTCAGAGCAGTCTTTGTCCCTGCTGTTTGAGAAAGATTCTTTAAGAGGTGTGAGTCACGGGACATACTCATCAGCTGAATGACTTTGAGTGACTTGGGCAACATCTCACATCAGCAAGCGGGGTATGCAATGTTACTTTTTTTCCTCAACGTGCTAAAATCTCTCCCAATGATAAAGGATCAAAAAGTAAATTACAAGCATAAAATGACAAAGATTTCCTATAGAAAGCAGCTTATAAGGTGGACTAAGCAGAAGCGATGAACATCTCCCACAACTAATTGTGGATCTATAATGCTAAAAAAAAATATTTGTATTTATATATTTTTAGGTCCCCTAGAATAAGCCAAAAGCATACAGTGAAAAGAGTGAAAACTATTCCTGTGGAAAACAAGTACTTAGGTAAGTATAGCCATCAGGATGAAGAAAACATGTCGAGTAAAATCCTGCTCTCACTGAAGATAATGGCTTTATAAAAACAGTTTATCACATGCTTTATTTTTATATTCGAAAGGTGCAGATGTAGAGAACATGGTAATGCTACAGATACAACCAATCAATAGAAATTGCCTGAAAATTGTCTGCCAAGCCTACATTGTGAGAGTGATTTCCTATAGCTTATACTACTCGTTTGTCTATGCCAGTAAAAACATAATATAAAATGTGGACAGAATTCTGCCGCAGCACCATAGCAGTATATATTATTGCACAATGTTCAAAGTAGGTAGTGTAGTATCCAGCCCTGTCAATGCCCAGTATTTTGTTCTAGAGGCATTAACCTCTTATAGAGGTTTTGGTTCAGAAAATCAAGTAATAACTTACAAAGAGTAACGTTTTGTTTATCCTCGTTCATGTAATGTTAGATTTACCTAAACCTGAGCCTCTCAGTTCAATTGTGTGGATTTTTAAATAGGTAAGACAGTGTAATTTGAAAAATTAAGCATATACATAGATGTACATAAACCCATCATCCCTGCTGCTGAAGTGAGAGGCAATGACACATGCAATAGCTTTCATTTGACCTTTTTGTGTAGGCTAAAGGTAGTGTGGAAGAGCCCTTTTTTCTCACAGAAGTTCTGTAGAACTTAATCCTGTCAGTGAGAACAAAGATGACCACAGGAGTTACACCAGATTTTGAAGTTATGGGATTTACTGTTGATTGAGTCCCATGGGGACTCATGCTGTCCTATGGAAATGTAAGATTCCATATTTATTCAAACTAAAGGTGGTAAGGCACTTACTTATGAACCTTCCTCTCGCTACTGGCCCTACTATGAATTATTGCTGTGGTTATCATCGTTTTTGAGTATGGCCTTATCAAACTCAGCACCAGTTTTACTATTGCATTTCCATATTTGTATATGGAAATGTATACATACATATATACTGGAACATCCACAATCTGCATTGTCATATACCAGCAACTCCGCTTATTTATTAACACATAGTAGCTGAAACTGAATGATGAATTCCAGCTAGATGTAACTTGTACTAGCTGCCAAGCCACTTAGTTCCAAATTTGTGTAAATATTCTTCCAACAGTTTTGTGAAATTATTAAAAACAACAGTAACAAATATAAAAGCAAGCACCTGAGTAAAAATCATGTAGTTTGTATTATTGTATCTTTAGTCATTGTGACAGTATAAAAAATATCTACTCATTCAAAACCACAAAAAATATTTCTGTGAATATTCCGCTATTTAGGAGTATGAGGTAACCCAAAATGTGTTTGTCATTTATAATGAAACTCATAAGGAAACCAACTACTGAAAAATATTATGTTATTTGTAAATCATACTATTAAGTGAAAGAGCTATAGCTTGACCTCTTTAATTACATTTTTCTCTTAACTCAGAGAACATAGTGCTGAAGGGCTGGCAGTAACAATACAACTTGAAAATTGGGTAAAAAGTTGTCATATAAAAGCCTCCAAATACATTTTTAACTAGATGCTCTTGATGCTTCAGTAAAGCACATGCCAGAAGGACTCTGGGCTGTCCCCTTCTAAGAAGCTAGTACGTGTAAACAGTAAATGACTCTGGAAACAGATTTTATTTTCCAATTTTAAGAACTGCTTGCCATAAACTAAAACATAGAATTATCATTTCAAAACTGCATTAACAGTGGGTTTTTAAAAGAAAACAAAACAATTGTGAGTATATTTATACCCTTAGAAAATAGGGATAAATCCCCTCTGGTGTCTCTTTTGGATGCTCCTTCACCTTTTAGGATTGAGGTGGGACAGAAGAATGACATAAAATTGCCTCTCCAACTCCTATTTCAGCTTTGCCCACCTGCTTGCCCTCTGTGCATAGAAAGATGCAAAGGAGGCAGCGTGGTCCTGCACGGCTCATGGGATCCATTGGAATCCCTTTCTTTGTAGCATTTACCCCACCTCCAGATACAAACTAATTGAAAACAATTTCAAGGTGCTATTCTAGGCACTAATGTTTAGCAGCCCTTTCCTGTTGTATAAGATACATTTTCAAAATTAGGTTTGGGATCTTTAAAGCAAATAAATAAAACCCATTTTAATTTAAATATGTATTTTAAATCACAGTCTTCAGTTGGAAGACTATTAGGAGTAAATTCTTTAACACAGATGAGTCACTCTTGAAAAGTCAGCATTTGTTAAAAATAATGACAAATGAAATGTGAACTTTTTCTCTGTGCCTACAGCATGGTCCTTTCCTGTTCAGTGAGAGTTGTAAGTATATTGTGAAGAACTTTGGGCAAATGCTACAAAGTCATTCACTGGACAACATTGTGGAATTAAGTGCTTTTCTTTTAGGTATAAAGAATTTTCTTACCACTAAGGTAAGTAAAGCACTGAGCTGTCTACAGAGGTAGCCAAATTTTCATTAGCAATAAAAGATGTACAAAGGAGACTGATAGAAGAACAGTGCAGTGGATGATGCTACTTGAATTAAGGGTTTAGCTTAGATGACCTGAGATATCTTTCCCACCTTTATCATTACTGCTCCTTTAATATAGAGACATATGCAACGAGCTATAATAAATATTTTTAATGACTGCCAAATCAATTTTTTAAAAATCATCATATGTATTATATACAGTAATTTCCTATCTGCCTACCAAGCTAAAAAGTATGTATTAGGACTAACTGCATGTGGTGGGGCAAGAGGGAAAGAAAGAAAGTGCATCATACCCTAACAGTAAGATTAGGGACTGTGGGAAGGCCTCATGACACGTAAAAGCTGAAGGTGAGTTAGATCTGTAATTCTCAGAATTTCTGTATTGTATCTTACTATGTTCTATTTTTTTGCCACTTGTTTACAAAAGTCATATTTTAAAGATTTCTTCTTTTCAAAGAGTATCAATTCAATAAATTTTACGTTAAAGCAGTAAGTCACTCTAACTGAAGTTGTGATCATCAAAGGGACATTCACTGCTTTAAGGAAATCTCTAAAAAAAAGATACATTAGAATATTAGTTACTTCAGGGTACAAGGAGTTGACACCTACTAAAAGCAAGTAGGAATTAATTGAGACTCTTTGTTATGAAGTTGTTATCACTTCAAGTTCCGTAGGTCCCCCAATGTTAGATGTAGACATGCTTATCAAACTACTTCTTTGGGGAGAGAGGAAAGATAGCATTCAAGACAGAAAAAAGAACAATTTTAGGGCAATTTTACCATTGATCTATTTCAAGCAGCCCCAAAGTTTAGAGTACTAGGAGTAGTATGAGCAGAAATTTCAGGAAGACCAATAGTAGGAACAGATTGAATGAAATTTGTCACATAGGTGCCATTACTGTACACAATTCCCTAACTCTGTTATGTCTCACACAGGTCTATAGTACTCTCTATTAATCTACAAAAACTGATGCTAGGGAAAATGTTCAAAGTTATGTCCACAACTAAGTCATTTGCTGAATTTTATTCTAATTGCTTGATATAATATGAGTTCCCAAGATAATTTGGACCTGATAGATCTATCTCAGCAAATTTTTGTGATCTCATAACAGCTTAAACAAAAAGATTTAATAAACAATAAACTTTGGTACTGTGAAACAGGTCTGAGTAGCCTCTAGGGATATTATGCAGAACAGCCACTGCTGATTCTATTTTGCTGGTGACCACTGTATTCATATAACTAACTGTACCAAATGATAGCTGAAATAATGTATTTGTATTTTAAAATACAATTATTTGTGCACAGTACTTCGTGTAAAGATATTGTCTACATCTATCAGCCAAAGAGGAGGCTGATACCCCCGGAAACACACTCTGTTAATGTGTGTAATACATTTAAATAAAAATGTTGAACCTTTCACATTGCAAACCTCTTCAGACTCAATTTGTTTGCTATTACAGTGAACTCTTTGTTGTACTAGATCTCTAGTAGCGACACTACTAACATATACCTAAAATACTTGCCATTTCTCAGGTTCTTTCTCTGCTTTGGACACATCAACAATCTGCTGAAGTAGAAAAATACTGATTCAAGCTGACAATTTTTAAGTAGAGTTACTGAATAGATACTTAAACCTACTAGTATTATCATCCTATCACACTGCCATTATAACCATTATCGAGAAGGTTACATTCCAGAAATACAATTATATTGTTGGCAAGAAAGTTACATTACTTCCTTTAGCGATAACACAAACTACAGTAAATCTACCCTTGAGTGACAAGATGATTTGGGGGAAGATTTATATTCTCCTTGGAAAACTCTTCAAGGAAATTTCATGTCTGTGAGGACAAACAGGTTTGCTCTGTGTAAAATCTTAGGAAAATACATTTATAATAAATAAGAAACCAGATTTCAATAATACTAAACAGACGTTAAAGGTCTTTTGCCTTTTTTAAGAAGATTTTTTATGTATGATTGAAGTTTATACAACACTCCAGAAAAGCCATCATGTGTTAGATTGAAAAATAAAATCAGAAGCATTTTCTGTCATATAGGTATACATGAAAAAACGGGAACGTTAATGTCTTAGAAAGTGTATGTCCAGCTTTGTACCGTTACTCATTTAACAAAGCAGAAAATAAGATACTGTACTGTAAACAAAAAGCTACAGTAAAAGGACATTTTGAAATTTACACAAGTTAGAGTTCATAAACATTTTGGTTGCTCCATAACAATTTTTATATAAAATGAATAAAAAAACCCTTGGACAGCTTTCATCACTCTTGACTACTTTTCACTTAAATGCACACAGACATACTTTATATAGCAATATACTGATGTATTGTAACATGGATATTAAACTATGATTACTGCTTTTTAACTGAGATGTGTATTATCCAATCAATATTATCTGTAATTGAAATACTCATACATTATGTATTCCCATCATGTTGTTAAGTATAAAAACATGAAAATATAACTTTACATTATTTCAGTTATATACATCAGTTCAGGCTTGACAAAGATTTTTTTTTTACGCTACGATTTTTAGAGGAATAAGCCCAGAGGTACAATAAATAGCTTTCCACTGTATACAGTAATGCAATTCTACCTTTTCAAAAAGTTTAGATTACCATATGAATATTATTTTAGTTTGGTCATTCTAGCATTGAACATTAAAAATCAGAATGCATCCCCCAACATTCCTGATGAGGAGTAATGCACAGAACACCTATGGATTACTGATGCGTCAAGAAATGGTTTCGTTTAATCAGGGGGAAGTTACTGGTAAGTTTGACATTGAAAACACTGTATATACCTCTTTTGCTGACCGCACTGGGAGTATACACTGTGTTCACATGCTTGCAGAAATAGGCTCAGAGCTTGTACCACAAGAAGGGATTTCAAGTTTCTGATAAATGCTCTGTCTTCTCCAATGTTCAGTAAACATTTTACTTAAGCCTAAGAAATGGATTCCAACTAAAACTGCAAGTCATATTTCAAGTTTTATTTAAGTCCAAAATAAAATAGAGACTTACTGATACTGCATGAGGCAATGTATCCACAATGCAGAAAAATGTAAGCTTTTCAACCAAATGTACAGAATTTTATCCACAGGGAAAGCTAGAGAAACATGATGTTGCTTTGATTTGCATTAGCATTTAAATTAATGTTATTGCACCCCTCCTAGGATTCCTTTTTGCTTTGTAAGTAGAGTTATCAGTTTTAAATACACATAATTAAAACGTATGGTAACTTCAGATAGCAAATAATATTCATAATGATTAAGATTCAGGAAAGTTTTTATATTTTCATCAATACAGACTTGCACCTAATTCGAGTTAATCAAATCGTAGTTCAAAAAGATTTCTTAATCTTAATTCAAAAAGACATTGCCAAGGTTTTGGGTTTTTTTCATAACAAAGAACTTTACTAGCTACTGCTTAGAATTACCTTTTAACAGTTTGAAAACTGCTTCCTTAAAGGAATAATTTGAGAACTGCATTTGTTTCATACTTTAAAAAAATATTTAACACTATTTTACTGCTTGCCATTTATYGATTTTTACCTACAGTCTTCTCTCTCTGTACATGTATTTATGAATGCAATTGTACAAAAGTAGAGATGGATATGAACCAAATCTTTGGATCATAAGTCCCTGCACGTCAGAGTTAAGAGGAGCTCTAAATCAGCACCTATCTGACTCCTCATGTGCTGGTATCAAGTACCACTCCAACCCAGAACAACCTTGATCTTCAGAGTTCAAAATGCATATCTGAGCATCACAGCTTGGGCTTGTCTGTAGAAAAAACTGTTGAACAGATTCAAGTGAGCTGGGGGTGGCGACACTGCCAAAAACTAAAGCATTGACCCAACCTTGACAGTGTCCTTTTAGATTTCAGACTCTTTATAACCCAATTGTAGCTAGTAAAATTAATGGAACACTTGCAAATAAAACCATAGAAAAAAGTTTATTTCAAATGTCAAGCATTGCCAAGTAATTTTATATTAACACCAAATGTTAAAGAATAGGATATACAGCAAAGTTTTAATAATATTAAATT
>JAYKAV010003164.1:91142-181743 GCA_035582835.1 Phoebastria nigripes
GAAACAGCAGGCAGAATGGGACAGATGACAAGTCAGGGTCAGTAACAATCACCAGTCGGAAAGAGTACATGGAGCTGGATTTCTCATCTTGTCACATACTGTACAATTCTAATGAAGAATTAAGAAAGCATAGGTTTATATCATCTCCCCCTATGAAAGCTGAGTCGAAAACCTAAATGTGCTAACATTTCACATTCTACATTGTCTGATCAAAATATCTGTAGAACTACCAGGGTAGTTGACAATCAACCCTAAATGAATTTCTTAAAAAGACAACCTAAATCATTGTGTGAGGTAGACAATAAACTATCGCCAAATTTAATACTATGTCACATGTAACTCAGCTATTATTACAGTTCTACTTTGCTGTAGAAAACCAAGACCATTTGGTTTTGTAGTTATCTTAGTTCTCTGCGAGACAGTACTATATGTGCAAGTATACCAAATCTGTACTATGATAAAATGCATTAGAAGCACTTCTCTACTACAGACATCTTGTAACATACACTTCAGAACTGCAATTCTGCTATAAATATAACATCTATAATCATACCATTTTAAAAAGAAATGAATCAAGTATAAAAGCATCAGTAATGCCCTCACTATCTCCCAAGGCTTCACTGTTTTTGTAGTACAGCATTATAATTTTCCCAGAATTACCCTTATTTTCCTGTCCAGAAATGTAGTCTAGGAAGATTTTGAGGCTCAGATTTCTCCAATGTCTCTGTACGTCTATTAGTATTCAGAGTTCTGGCAGTCCTAAGAACCACTGAAAGTTTTCTAACWTCTAAATATTCCAACTATTACCAGAATCTACATGTACATTGGCACAGCTGGCTTTTTGAAAGTTCCCTTGCAGATCAGTTGTTGCGTATTCTGATCTGTTGATCTACACATACTCAATATACCCATTAATATCAAAAGAGTTGGATATACTCAGCATGACCAGAATGACTGAGAAAAATAACTGTGCGCTGAAGGCACAGTGGGTTTCTCAGATTCTTTGAACATCTGCCATATTGCGTATGCACTGTTCTTGTTCCATCCAAGAAGATCCTAAAACATATGATCCTAAAAACTAGGGGAATCCTAAAAAATAGTATACTGCACCATCTTTGAAAAGCCAGTTCACAAAGTAAACTATCACTGTGTACTATAAGCTATCAGTAAAAATCCAATATTGCACTTTTCTCTGCCTATAATTTACCTGATACACAGACAGATACAGGTAAGTGACTCTAACAGATGGCAAACGGCATTCCATGCCTCAAAGAGACTCCCACCTGCAGATGCAAGTCACTTGGGCCATTTAATGTCTGAGAGACCCCATCAACTTCACCAGAGCATACGAAGTAAGTTTAAATCCTAAGTGCATAGCTTTCTATCATCTGTTCCCTGAGTCCTGCTGCTGTTGTTCACTCCCCTGGAAGCAGAGCTACCAGTGTTTAGCTCTGCAGGGTGCTCAATCTCCTCCTTTCTTAGCCCACTCAGGCTTGGACTCAAAAGTCCCCAGCCTCATATGAAGGAGCTCAATCTTCCCCGAAATCTCAATTCTCTAAACTTGCTCTCTGATTAAACCCAGATGCTTCATCCCATTCCTACCATAGGTCAACGTCCATTTGGCAGCATACATCCAACTTGCTGCATGGGATTTACCACTACAAACTAAGCAAGGGTCATCAAGCTTCCGACACTGTTATAAAAATGATTACAGTGATACTACATGAATTACCATAGGTTTGCCTGATAAAGCGGGAAACTTAAAGTTGGTTTAGAGCTGTCTTATGTGGTTCAGTTCAACCCAAAGCAGACAGCATACATCCAGGTGCCAGTCACTACAACTTTCATTAGAAGGCATTTGGATCCCATGTTGTAGAAAAGAAGAGGTTATGCTGACACTTAAAAGATTATTTTCTTCTTGTACAAACATTCAAATACTAAATAAATAAGCATTCTTTATTCCAGTTAGGTAACTGTCATGAACAGGTTCATAAACTCACCTAATTGCCTTTTGTTATTCCATTGTTTCCCGGTTTATTAAAATTACCTTTTACAGGTTTTGTTATATATCAACCAACAGAGGTCTAGCAAGGTCTGTTCTGCTTTTGTCATTCAACCTCAATAAAATGCAGCTCCCCATTTCCCATTGTCACTTCACAGAAATCTGATCACAACAGGTAAGTGGGAAGGATGAGGGAAGTCCCATGACAGACTGAGGGGCTCGTGCTGGATGGCTGAATGGGAAAAGGCGCAAGGAACAGATTTCCCACATGGTCAAGTGTTAAGAAGAAACCTCCCACTAGATGGCTCACAGGGTCCTTGCCGAATAAATGAATGTAGGAATACGTGACCCACCAACCATGGAAATAAAAATCTGTAATGAAAAACGTCACCAGAAAATAGCACTCAGAATTTGCCATGACTGCAGTCCTCTACAGCCATGAACACTGAAAAACATCACGCTGGAATTCATACAGCTCAGAGTCTTGATCTCTACCTGGTCCTTGACCTAGTCTAGACTCATAAAAAGTAAGAGCAGCAACGAGCCACTACCTAGGGGATACTTATGACTTCTAAGGTTTTTGTTTATATTGCTACACAATATATTTAGTAATACATTCTGTTTTCAGAACTGTGTCATTTTATTTCCTTCATTATTTTGTTTTCAGAATTTGTCTTTTATTTGAAAGGTAGAGCTAAAGGATGTAGAAAAGGGCAGTGTTAAGAGACCTTCATCTAGCATTCTGTTCACACACACACACTCACTCATAAAGCCAACATTATCTGATAGTTAAAAACATGTACACTTATCCTAATTCAAACATATATCCTAATTCAAATACATTCTGGAAAAAAAAAAGCACATTACTTCTTATTTAAATTTGGCCAGTGCTATAGTTGACCATATATTTTATTCCTATGCAAACGATCTTCATTTCCTTTAACTGCACTTGGAAAAGCATGCAGTAATCAGCAACAGCGGACTAAACCATGAGGAAACAGAATTCTTCTGAATGCAGGATGCCTTGTATGCAACTTGGGCTTTCACATCTCTTCCTTATATACTCTTTCTTTAATGGCACCAAAGATCTAAAAGGACAGCAATGCTCCATAAAAAAAACCCACAACTTTTTATCATGCAATCCAAACAATGGAACCATTGTAGATTGCTATATTGTTTGACTACAAGAATATGGAAATAATCAGGACTGCTCTTAATTACTGTGGTTCATTGCTATTGCAAGATGACACTTCAGTGTATATATGAAATGTTAAAAGCTAATCACAACTTTGGTATGACAATCAACACCAACGTGACAGTACAAGACCCTAATACTCCCCACTATTTACCACTTCAATGAAAATACAGTAACTGATACAAAAATGCCCCAGAAGCTACACTTTTTTTTTTAATATCATGTCACCACTGGGCATCATGACTATAAAAATTATTATTATTACAAAGTACACATTCCATTTAAATGTAAAATACTGCCTTCATTAAGAAACTCATTAGGAAATTAAATTATGCAAAGTTTTATCAAATTAATCAACTGTATTTTGTGGGTCATCAGATAACTTTTCCATTTTGTCATTCAAAGACCTATTATTCTTAAAATGGGGTGCTGTAATTAGTATGTCATTGACAGAAATAACTCCTCAAACTATAACATTCTACTAGACGATGATCTTATACTGCAGGAGCAGAACTTTAATTCTCAAATATGGTTTGTGTAACTATCTTGTTGACCTTCCATACTGAATAAAAGGACAGGAACTGCTATTGTCATCAGTAGCTAGAAAGTGTAACAACAAATTAATCTTGCCAATTTAAACAGTAAATCAATTATTGATACAACAAAAAAAACACAGAAAAGGACAAAGCTAATTTCTCAGACTCTTTAATTAACTCAAATTAAGTACTTTAAAATACTTAACCTTGTTTATACTGGGTGAATACTTAAGTTGAATGGAAGATCTAAATTTTGTAATATATTGACAATTTTATTCAGTACTGGTAAAAATTCGTTACATGTTAAGATGCAGTTTTATGGCTTTCCAGTTTCCGTTACTTAATTGAGCTACTTAAAATACCTTTAATATATTTGGTCTTATTAGTAAAAATTGTAAAACAATCTCTCTCAAGAACTTATTCATCAAAAGCCTACTTAAAATAATTTTCCCCAAGAAGCCAGATATGAGAAGACACTATGAATGTGCAAGACAAGGACCTTATGTCGTCATCATGTTCTTCATGTGATTTAAAGAGTTAAGTGTTCAAGAAGGCTTTTCTTACAAAGGGATGTTAGTGTTAAAGTTTCAAGACCATTTAACTGCTGTTAAAATACTTGCTGAAATGACTCCTCCTCTGAGACTTATTAATTTCAGTTTCAACAGAATCTAAATTCCTCACCATCATTCAGCATATTCCTAAAATCAAAGCAGACCATTTCAATTTAGTCTCATTAAAAACTCAGATAAATGTCACACAAACTAATTTCTACAATGATGACCTAAATCCTTCTCTTCTTTTTGAAGTGCTGGTCACAAGCAAAATCCACTGTTCACTCCTAGAGCAAACTTTAGTGCACTAAACCTACTGATACAGAGACAGTTGTACTACAGCCATGTTGCAGTATCTACTACTACAGCTTTGCTACATCATTGTAATACAAATATAGATTTGTAGCAGGATCTTGATTTCATCAGGGGAAACCTGAAAACATAAAGGAAACACTACGTAGTATAAACTGAACTGAAAAAAAAAAAGCAAACAGCAGCAGATTTTCAAACCTCACAAGTGAAAAAGAATGGGAGAAAGGAAAGTATATCTGCTGTGTGGTAGGAAGAACTCAGAGAACAAAGACAATCTACACATAGAACCATAATCTAAATGTATACTTTAGCTTTGTTTTTAATGAGATTAACGTAAAGGAAGAATAAATAATAGGAATGAGGGTACAGAAATGGAAATGATCAAAACAAGATGGACGTAAAACACAAATAACTTATTGCACCCATACTGGGAGAGGGAGGATAAACTAAATGCCAAAACACAAAAGCACTTTCTCAAGCAATCACAGATTCTGTAGTGAACTGTAGGTGCTATTACCAGAGTCTAGAACCATAAACATACTGCCTGGACTTAACAAGAATGAAACCGTATTCAAAGCAACTGCAGCTCTTTTGGTCTGAAGTACTGCATGGCATGCACAGCTTCAGATGACATTTTAGAGTGAAAACATTTGAATGCAGAAATGACTAGGATTTGTAGGAAAGGAAACTGGGATATCAAAACACATCAAGCCAGACAATGGGAAATTATTTATTTGTTATATATGAGAAGTGGAAAATTCTGAGCACTAGAATGATAGAAATGACATGAAACTTTCCCGTTCAAAAGCATGGTCTAGCACTTTGGGACCAATAAGAAAATCTGCAATAAAATGGAAGACCTTCAGTTGGATAAAAACAGAAGAAAAGAAAGGCTAATCTATCACTATGATCAAAATGATTACCAGCAAACACTGTGACACAATTGGGAGAAAAAGAAATACTAATGCCTTTGTACAAAGCACTGCTGAGATCTCAGATGGCATACAATGTACGCTTCTGTTCACACATATTCAGGAACAATTATTACAACTATGACACACACACACACACACACAGAAGAGCTATGAGATGATCAGGGACCAAAATGCCTTGCTTGGAAATCAAGAATAAGTATAGTTTTGTTGATAGAAATGAAAGCTTAGAAAAAAGCATGCTTGCTCTGTATTAATGCATCAGGAAAATAAACACTGAGAAGAAAAAAAAAATCTACATAATAATTATTAATGTACTGTAACAAGTAATAGATAAAGGATAAACTAGTTATAAATACATTTAGGCTGGAAAATAAAAGAATGTTTCTAACCATAACAAGAGTGGTATTATGGAATGATCTGCCCCTAGGAGGAGCGCAAACAGAACTTATACTCATTTATACTTAAGAGTGTATCAATTTAAAAAATAAATTACACAATACTGGAGAATCTTCAAACTACACTGCTGCAAATTCATTTGGGCCCAGCACAAAATTACCTACCACACAGCATACTTTGATTAGAACAACTAAGAAAACTTGATGAAAACTTGAAAGAGAAGATCAAGGAATAATATGTTTCTTTCATCAGACACAATTTGTCCTTACAAACAAGGAAAGAAAATTATATTAGAAAGAAATAAATTTTATTTTTTATAAATATTATGCAAATACTAATTTGAAATTAAGCTTTCTGAGTGATATATGTAACATAAAGGTTTCTGAAGCACCACAGTGTTTTGGTCACTAGGCTCACTGAGCTGTCTGCAAAAGACAGTATTTGGGGTAATGTGGAGAAAAAAATGAAACCTGAAAAATAACAGAGAGATGCTTTGAGGAAAAAAAAGACATATTGATTACTACATTCTTTCTTTTAAAATTACTTTCACAATGGCCTAAATCAATTCTTTTGTGTGTTGCCCAGATGTAAGGACCTCAAAAACCAAGAAAACAACCGAAAATTAATCACTTGAACCCTCTAGACCACAAAAACGTGTAACCATATCTTCACTAATATGCTATTGGATGCAAAAGGCAGTCGTTCCATTATCTCAGTGCTCTGATCTACCTCGCCTCAGTATCTCAGCTACATACCTTTTTCTTCTGTCAAACTTAAAAAGCCAAACCCATACTCTCTAATCGTATCTCCTTCACTAAGTCATGAAATGCCAGTCCTATAGTCCCTGCCTCTTAAGGTACCAAGTAGAGTCCGCGCTAAAAGTTAGAGATTTCGTAACTGAGTCTTTTGCCTCCTTCACCTCTCAAAGGCTTCTGTGGAGCTAGTCAAAATTTAACTCTGGAAACATATGTCCTATAATTCTTCTACATCTCAAACTTCAAAAATTGAGACTGAGGTATAATTCATAATTTTTTACCTCAATTCCATTTAAAAAATTAGAGTGTTTCTTCTCTTCTCACTGGTTTTAGAGATTTCTTGTGGGTTTTTTTTAGAAGCTTGAATATTTTGATGAGCATAAAGACAGACTGAGGTTCATAGACAGACTGCTGTATGCTTTCTCTCTTTTTGCATAACCTCTTGTAATACAATCAACAATTTAAATACCTTTATAAGACAAAAAAATATTTCAAAGTACTCATAAATCTAGAGGCACTGGACTGTGTTGAAGATCCTCAGAAAAGACAATAATACTAATCTTCAGGCCAAATTTTCTTTGCCTCCCAACAGACAACACTTTTGCAGGAGAAATGACTCAAGGGGTCTTGTCAGCTCTTCTTACATTTGTTGCTGTCTTTTCATTATGGAAGAGGACTTCTTTATAAGACAGCAAGGATTATCATCCTTCCAGCATTTTTCCCATGACCAACTTTTCATTCTGGAACTCTTGCCTCTTAAGCAAGAATAAGCAACTCTTGCATAATCTTTTCAGTAAAAGCTAAAGAATACTTCTTTGTTATGGAGCAGTTCTGCTTGCTTTTACTTTGGCAGAGGATCTACTCTTAAAGGCAATCAAAACAGAACGAAACAGATTGGTCAGTCCATGTCACACTGTTGGTTCAAAAATAGGTACATATAAAAAGATTTTCAATAAAAACTAATGCAGACAAAGAGAATGTAAATTAGTCTAATTATTGCTCTGCACACCATTTTTTCTTTTTGAGATGCATTCTTACCTTACACGAGACTAGTTACAATTCATCTTTTAAAGTGGAAAAAAAGGTAGCATGATTGATTACATTTGTCTATCAATCAGGTTTGTACATATTTTTGATGAATAGAGCAAAAACTTGATTGAATTTTAAAAGTAATTAGCTTTTGTTCTCTTTGTATCACTTTGATATTAATTTTCAATATGCCTTCAAGCAGGTGGAAAGTGTGGAAATGTTCCAGTGAATGTTACGCTTGCATACTTACGCAGTTGTACTTTGTTTCTTTCTTCCAGTGCCACAGCCCATGAAAGCAAACAAGGCAACTTCAGGAGTTAACACATATAGACAATGCTTTAAAATTCATTTCTGCAGTGTTAGGTGAGCAGCAGTCTGTCTTCTTGGGTTAGTGACTTTTTTTCCCCTTCAAAGTTCAACTATGTGTCTTGGCTAATGCACACATCAACGGCATTTACAGCAGCTGCTGAGAAATCACTGAAGGTAAAAATACTGTGTGACTGTGGATAGTGTCAATAGTATGTACCAGAGTGATGAAATTCCACTGCCCCACCATTTACTGCTCCATCAATATCTGTGATCTGACAATTATAGAGATGATGCGCCTGTACAAGATCAATTGAAATGACTCCTAGATCTTCCAAGCTGTGCTTGTAGTCCTATTCGCATTCTTACCACTACAATCCACTACTGATTTGAGAAAAACGATGCATTTCTGGAAAACCACAGCCACACACATTTTCTTCAATGTTTTGCCCATTACTTCAGGTTGTAAACCCAAGAGAAAATGCAACAGCAATGCACTATATATCTTTGTTTAGGCTTCCAGTTGCACTAAGAACTCTAAAAGCACTATCCCTAAGACAGAGGCACTAGTAAGTATCAGAAGTGGTAAGTATCCCAACTCAGTGGAACAGAACTCTGAAGACTTGGATTGTACTCGCAGTTGTGCTATTAGCAACTTTGAGATCTCCTGAGGAAAACTACTAGACATTCTGGTATTTACAAATATATAATCGAGAGACACCATTGAAGAAAAATTGTGTATCTATAACATTATTACTAAGAAGTAATAGTTTCCTGCTGATGTTTACTGCTCAGCAAAGCACTGTCATTACCTTTTTCTTTTTTTTTTTTTTCTTTTAAAAATACTGTTAAACCCATTATTTCTGCACTGATATCTTCTATGCAGGATGCACCAAGCTTCTGCTTCTCATCTTAAAGCAGCACTAGGAACACTAGAGTACAATGTCTTTTCATCCCTTTTTCTCGGTTATGTTTCTTGATTCAGTGCCAACTGATGCTCTACTCACTGTTGGCAAGAATATCTCCTACTAGTCTGTACTACCTTTAAAGCTAGGGAGTATGTACGTAAAATAAGGTAAAGTGCAAAGGCAATACATCTTTTGTCATGAGTGCCAAGGCCGTTATCTCCAAGTCAAGCGATATGGACCAGCTTGTATGTCTACTCCCATACTGTCTGTAGGGTGTGTGGTGAGCCACCATCTTTCCTCCACCTGGGTTTTTCTAACCTGTATCTAGATTACTCTATTCACCATGGTAGCCACTGGAGCCAGCCACAGCCACTGCAGACATGAACTAGTATGTACCTACTGTAGACAGCTCAAAGACTAGAATCCTAAAACAAAACAGAGAACAAGCTAATGTGACATCCCTCACATACCCAGGCTAATGTAACATCTCAACGAGTTCATGTCATTTAAGCAGTCATAGAAGCTGGACAAAGACTTGAACCCACCTCTTTCAATTAACATCGCATATATATATTCAGCTATTCAGGGTAGGATTTTTCGCTTTCACCATCTAGCTTATTGCTGAGAATTCCTTTTCGGAAAATGCTGAGAAACATCTCTTCTTCACTTATGTGAAGTATTATCAGAAAACATGTTTTAGTAGCAAAGAAAATTCAGTTTACTGTTCTCATCCCCGGTATACAACAATCCCTAATTCTGTGCTGTTCGAGGAATTAGGGCTCTACTACTGAAGATTTAGGTCCAGTATACATTCCATCAATAGAAAACAAACTTGCAAATAATGCCACTTCTTGAAGAGAAAACAGACTAACTGTGAAAAAAACCCCAAATGTTTCTTTTAATTCATGACAGTGACAGAGAAAAAGCCAGTCCATTTTAGCTTGCTGCTAGAAAAATACTCAAGTTGTTTCCAGCTGTTCAAAGAATTTGAGTCCTAATTTCAGGTCATATAAAAATCACACATGCACGCCAATCCAGTCACCATACAGAAATACTCTGGGTGAAACTTTAGTCTCCTTAGTGCTAGAGACTGCTTTCACATTGCATTCAGCAAAGAGAGTTTCATTCTTGAAACTTGAGTTTCAGGTCTCCTAGAAACAAATTCTGACAGCTGTTATTTCTTGAAAAATAACTGGGCAAGTTTAAGTGATTTTTAACAAATAGTAGATAGAGTCATCAGGCTAAGAAGTTGCATTACACACAATGCACCAACTTGTTTGTGATAGAAATTGCTGAGAAGAAATTTCCAGAGATCATTATAGCCTTGTTTGTGCAGAGCCAAAGCTAACTTAACAAAAGGTGAAGGATATGCCCTCACAAAGCCTCCACCTGATTTTTACAAAAATAAGTTATTAATGCTCAGGTAATCACCAGAAACACTAGTTGTGTAAAAGTGTAATTGGAAAGATGTATATATGTGTTAGGAGCACAAAAACTACATACTGATGCATGCACATACAAACGTTTTTTGTTTTAAAAGAAAGCCTAAAAATCTCTAAACAGAAACTACTCAAAAGAACCAACCTACTGTTAGTTCACATTCAATCCCCAGTATAGCCATGATCTAAAGGGTTTATGCTCACAAAACCAGAAACACGTGCTTGTATGCTTCTAAATGCTTCTAAACACTCAGCACAAACCCAATCTCATTTTTACTAGCTTACACACTTGATGTTAGTTTTGGTTTAGCCAACAGGAATGCGATCAGCAGCAGGTCTTATTTCTGGACCTATCATCAAAATCAGAAAATGCTGCTTTTCTACAGTTAAAACAAGTATGGTTCCTATTTAGTACGTTACCAGTTAAGTATGTATCGCAGGACTCAGTGAAAACCATAATCTAGCAGTTACTGCTCTAACTACACAGTACATAAAAAACATTTGTAAGAACTTGTTTCATTTCACTTTCATGGCAGGCTATGTTTGAAATGTAAACGTAATATTTATTACTAGTTTAAAATACATTTTGTTTAAACCTAACACTATCATCACCCATTGAAAAACATGACAACAACAGGTTTTTCGTATCTGTAGCACTTCAGATCCACTTCCATCTTACAGAGAGAGACACACAGAGCACACAGACAAGGCAAAACAGCCACAGTGTTTTTCCCAGCAGCCTTAGTGTCTCACTCATTTGCTGGATGGATTTCACCGTGTTAGCTGGTGTCTCAAGGGCAGCCTGAGACTCACACATTGGAAGTCTCATGCATTTTTAAAACTGAAATACACAGAGGTAGAAGGTGAGGACTGACCAGCTTCCAAGGCATTACTGTAATGCAAATACAAATAGTAATTGTTCTCAAAAGCAGGCATGGATTTACTACAGCAGCCAACAGAGTTGTATCCCATTCCCCATCTGCAAGCTTGAAAAATCATGTGAAATACTTATTAAAACATGACTGTGCACCTTCCCATGTCCCTATTCACTGCGTGACTACCTAAAGTATAGCACAGATATTAAATAGCCTTGTTTATAATCATTAGTTCCTGTCTTACAGCTTAGATGAACATCAACTCCCTTCTCTGAACATATCTTATTTTTTACTTTACAGTGGAATATTTTTTAGGTAATTCCTTGCAGCCATTTTTGCTTTGCACATTTGTAACATGACCCTTATATTTATATAAACAAAAACACTTATACTTGTGAGTTAGGGTGCACGTATCACATTTTTATAGCAACCTTTTAATAAAGTCTAGGGAAAACACATTTACATGAGTGAAGACCTATTTTAAAACAAAACAGAAATCTAAAAAGCAGAAATTCTTACCCTAAAAAACTCTTTAGTGGAGCCAGAATCTAATGTCCCATAAGCAATTTCTGTTTGCTTGGAAAGATCCTCTGCACTTTCAATGGGAGACACCATCCTCTCAACCGTCAGGAAGGCAGCTAAGTTAGCCGTGTAGGATGAGATTATGATGAGGGTAAAGAACCACCACACACCTCCAACAATGCGCCCAGACAGGGATCTAATAACAAGTATGAAATGGATTTGTAAAGTGAAATGAAAGTCCTAAAAAGGAACACATATTATCAGTTTTATGCATACGATGCATTATACTATAGGGAAGCATTTCAGGCTATCTCGTAGTGCAGCTCTGCATACTAATGCCAGATGGGAATCAATGCATACTCCACTACATCTCCTGGACTTGGCTGAAATCAGGACTCTAGAGTTTACTTTAGGGAGAATTTAGTGATCCAGTTCTTCAAAGTTCTGAACATCCTGAAAGGAAACTGCTCCCATCATAATGTGCTATATTTAACACATAAGCTTGTCGTTCCCTCTGAAGTGAATTTGTGTGACATTATGAAGGGGATCAAACAAAATCAGTGAAACAGTGCTTTCACATAAACCAGTATGCACTTAAAAATTAAGTGCCTTTAGCTTGCTTATTTTCCTAAGACATTCAGACAAAGACTGATTTCCACAAAACAATGGCTTATGCTGCTGTGGACAATCTATACTGAGAAACAAATAGCATTATTTGCAATAAAAACTGGCCCAGGGAATATCCATAAACTAAAAAGCGCACACAACTTTTGAAAGATACAAGCATTTAACAAACTGAGGACTGGACATGAAACAATCAGTGATAATACAGAAAAATGGTGAAGAAAGTATATTTTAAAATAATAATGTGATGTTTTTAACTGCAGCAGGTGGGCTCTTATGGATCTTTGTTTTGCATTTCCTGCTCAAGAAGAGAGAAGAAAAGAGAACTCAAGAAAATATATAAAACAGTATAAAGCACACAACTAGAGAAATTCAATGATTTTCAATACTAGAAAACTAATAAACAGAATTATTGATAGTGCCATTACTGTCAAACTTGACATTTTTTTTTAATGATCCTTTAAACTTCGAAATTACTTACTACTTTGTTTCCAAACAAGACATTATGTACATAATCTTTGGAGATGTGCTTAATTATTTGGCAGAAATGTGCATGTAGTTGAAAGTCTAGTACTAAGGCGTTGCAGTAGCTTAGGTATGTCTTGATGTGTCTCCTCTATCTATTAAGTAAACAAATTACAAATCACTTACCCAGCCTACTGTATTGTGAATGAGATTTCAAACTAATTCTGACAAAATATTTATATAGATATATAGATAGATATAACTCTCTCTMTATATATACACATTAAAACATGATAGTTATGTAAAGCTGATTTATTAAACTGGGAACAAAAATAAATAGAGCCAATTCTGGACAACTTACTTTTACTAATTGCTATTGTAAAAAATCTCTGTGATAGTTCAGACATGAAAAGACTTATTCCATGTCACAACAGACTCACTAATTCAGTCTACTACATGAAAACCAAGTCAGATAAGGTCCAGAATATGTTATTAAAAAGGACCATAGAAAAGAAATTATTTCAAGTTCCTTCTAAATTGAGATGTATTCTGCAAACATGCTTTCTGTCACCTTTGAAAAAATATTAAATACTTATTTTGACATGGAGGTAATCTGAGTACAAAATAATTTTACAATTAAAAGATTGAATTACATGATAAATATATATTTGCAAGGTAAAATCTCTGACAATGTGTATTTAATAACTGCTGATTTCATGGCACTATATATTGTATTGATGACATCTGCTATAAATGATAACAATCTTCGAAAGCCCATGATCTGTCATCAAACAAAGTCACTACCAACTTTGTAAAAAAAGAATAAGCTCAATGCTAATCCAGACATTATGCTCCCACATGACATTTTATAAGTAAAATTTTTTTAAGTGTCATTTGTATTCAAAATTTTCCCATACGGTCTGTCCCAGTTAAATAAATAATTTCTTTTTTTATGTACATTTCGAAGTTTCTAAAGATTGATAATTATACACTAGTATGAACCCACAATTGTACAAGCACCTCATTCATCAGATCATTAAATACTAAAATAACAGTTTCTGTGCACAATTACCTAAATTTGTGCACCACACTTTATACTTACAAAGGTATTACATGGCAGTACTGAGAGTACACTCACATCTCAAAAAAGATGAGGAAAACTTTGCTAAGTTATCATTATCATATCGCTATTCTATTCTATTCTATTGTTTCTGTGCTACATGGTAACATGGGAATTGCTATTGYAGACTGGTTTCCAGGTGGTCCAGTCTTACTCAGCACCACCTTCTATTTCAGAGTCAAGAAGCCCTACTTACCTGTCTGCTCTACAATTCTTACAGTGGTTGTCACTTTTATTAGAGAAATGACAGTAGCAATAGTGCAAAACTTAACTTCACAAAGACATTTTGCTGATGTCTGAAGAGATTCCTTTTCATATCTGCTCTAATTCATTTGCAGGGAGTTTAAATTCCATAGCGATGGTTTTGGTGCAAGAACAAAAATAACTGAGGTGTTTTCAGCCCTTTTCTATTTTTATAATAAACAGATAATATACAAACTAACTGCTTTCCTCAAAAATATGTTTGTAATGAAATAAAGTGCTGTTAAACACCTCACTGAAACTGAATCTTGAATCTCCAAAATGATTAGTTTCATGCACCTTTTATGAGGACCATTTACTATTGTTATTCTTACATCACCTTTCAAAAGTTATCAAACCATGCACAACAACTGTCATGCTTTAATAGCCAGTAAAATAATAATAAAAAAAGGATCGTTATTCTACTATGGCCTTGATTCAATAAAAATAATTTTGTAGGTAATAGAGGACTTTGCAGACAACTAAACCTGTGAAGTGTGTAATCAATACAAAAACCCCAAAGGACTGAAATTAACACAGCTTCTCATGACCTGAAACGATTGTCTCTCTCTTCACTGTCTCGTTTCTTGTATACAATTCTTATGGTGTTATATGCCAAATCTATCGCATCTTTCATCTTAAAGGCTGGCAGATCTCACTGTGATATGCCAGCCTGTACACAGAATTGCTAAAGTTTCCACACAACAAATGCTCTGCTATTTCTGCAGTAGAACAACTTGAAAACCTGCTGTTGCCTTTTGGCATGCACGACTTAGATCTAAGAAATGCTCCCTTGGTGTGATTTATTTTGCACACTAGCCACTAGACTCACTAGAAATTGACCTGTTCCCTGTCTTTCTTTAGGACATTTAGAAGAAAGTTAAATTGCTTAGTATAATTAGCTAGGTCTTCTGATTTGATTTCCTTAACCCCAGTTGCCCTATTTCACTTGTCACTATACTTCCTTCAAACAGCAAGTAGTTATTTACCTACCTACTTACCACTTTGCTGAATCAAGGCTAGAACCACTTATGCACAAGGGAAATAGAATATTTAATGAGCTGAAAAGGAATTAACTGAAGTGCTTTACAGTTGTCTCTAATAAAGTAGGTGAAAATCCATGAGGAATTAAGCATTTATAAACTGGACCTTCAAATTCACTTTAGCAATATCCTTTGTGACTTTTCTAAAACTAGGCCATGGAAAAACAGCAGTGTTTTGCAACTATTCACATGAAATTAGAGCTATCACATGACTTTTATTTCAGTTCAGGGCTCTCCTGTACGAAAACAGTGGGTTAATAACTGTGTTACAATACATAACGAGTTTTAGAGGGAAAGTGCTGCCTGTGTAGTTCGTGACTAGTATGTTACCCTTTTTTCCCATTACAGTTGTTGTGAACCATATGCACTGTCAACTGTAAAATGGGAATATGCAGCAAAAACACGGTACCCCTCCAAGAAGGCATGGAATGACTTGAACCTTATGCATTTCACAGTCTCTGCATGGTGTATATAACTTCACTTAGCAAATGTATGATCGATGTTAACACAGTTATCGATCAAATACATCATGACCCTATGTCACAGACAACTGCTTTTATTTCAAGGACTTTTGTGATTTTAGGGAGGGATGAAACATAGTAATTAATTTCTTTCCAAGAGTGAAAATATATGCACCATGAACCTCCTCTGGCTGAGATGGCCGAGACCAAAAATGCACAAAGTTGAAATGGGCGAGTAACCAACCTTGGCGAAATATCGCATCCTTGCTGCATAAAGGCACCCAGGGAAAACCAGAGACTATTAAATATCCCAAATTCATTAGTTGATTCATTAGTTTGCGTTTCTCTTCCATCTTCAAATTCCTCAGTGTGCCACTCGTATGGGCTAAATCTGCTGACCAGGAATAAAACTACACTGACCCCAATGTAGGCAAAAACAATGCACATCCAGATTTCATATGCTAATGGATCAAGAAATGAAAACACTCCTGGCTTGGACTTCTGAGGCTTCTTGATCATTATTGATATCCCCAGGCTCATAAAGGGCTTTGAGAAGTCAATCACCTCTTCTCTCACCAATGTTATAGTTAGTGGGGCGATTGCAATATCGGCTTTCTGTAAAGGAAGAAAAAAGCAAATAATAGCTAATACAATGATCAGAGCAAAGAATGGTTTAGTTTCTATTGCATTTCACAAATGGAAAATAGGACAGCAGAGACACCGGCAACGTTCGTTTCACCAAGAACATCCTATGGAGAATTTCAGAAATTTTTAGTTGAAACTCTTCTTACTGAAATACATATAACCATATGGTTGGCATATTCCAAGCTTTCCTTTTTACACATGCMCTTTTAAAAGTATATGACATTTAAAAGTGTTAGTAAAGTACTTTGCCTTTCACCTGGTCAGAAGGATGAAATATGCACTCACTTCCCTGCAACTTCATTTGCATTTAAAAATCTAATTCCATGCTTTACTGTCAAAATTTTTGATGCCAACTCAAGTTACTAATTCTCTGTCAAAGGAATTRGATAATTTTCCTCTACTCTACAGAGAAAACTAAACCAAATCCCACTCCTTCCATCAGTCATCTTTAATGGCTTTATTATAAAAGGTTTTCTTACCCCATAAACAAGTTCTCCAACCATCCCATTCCAGATTTTCGTGTCTGCATCCCTCGCCCCATACTTGCCATCCCCAACAATTGTGAGCTTATATTTGAATCCACAGTGTTTAGCAATTTCTGTAGCTAAGTCCACACAATAGCCCTCATATCGATCATTTCCTTCAAGCATTTCGTGATTTTTCTTCATCATGACGTATGGGGACTCCTGCACAGAAAGAACTTGCCTTAGCTACTTGGTAAAGAGACAGATGTATCAGTTGTGCACTTCATAGCTTAATACGTTTCCTTTTACATGTGAAACAGAGAGAAGATAACATCTGAATCATACGTGCTATGTATGTTAGCTGTTAATTATTAATGTGACATGTCCTTAACACATTTAAAAGCTGCATTCTCCACCGTCATATACAAATAACAATACTTACAGGTATAGTGATTCCCAGCAGTATGTTAATAATGACCACGAATGTTAAACAGGAGTTATGCATTCAGAGAAGAAAGAGTAAGTTCCAAAATCAGTTTCTTTCTCTCACACAGTTTGCATGGAAGAAGGCAAAGGTATTTCACTGCTTTTGTTGTTGTCTTAATACAAGAAAATTCTTTCCTATTTCACAACCACATTCCTCCCTGGGAAAAAACTTCAGGCTCTCCAGGCTATATCTTTATTGAGTTACTACACAAACAATAGGTAAGATATCTATAACTATGCAGTAAAGTTCTATCATCAGCAAAATTGGTGATGAGTCATAAGTAGTATTAAAGTAATGTTTCTCCTCTTTGCTCAGTTGTTACCGAACTATTCTTGCATCCAGTGAAATTCCTATGCTAGCCTGTGACTTGTCCAAACTGATGACGAAGCTGTGTAACTTACAGAAGAATGCTGTTCTATGACAGTACATAACATTATTTTCTAGACAACTATAATACAACTTTTAATGTTTTATTTTACACTTCACCAATCCATAGCAGCTACAATTCTGAAGCATAAGAACCAGTCTCTTTCCTGCTTGGCAAAATCCATTCTCTAAAACTAACACTATGGTTCTGCCTCTCAGACAAAGTTCTCTCTGTTGAAAGCAGGTATTTCATTTCCATTTTCAGGTCTAAAAATTTTAACTTTCTAGGATGTTCAATCAACGACCGTTTGTCTTTACAGAACAAAACCACATACTGAATCACATACATTTCCTTACTTTCCAGATTTTATTTATGTATCATAATGAATAACAGGTCACAACCTCAAATAATAAAAGGACAGTATATTTAAACTAACATAATGACAAGAAACGAATCACTGTAGGACAGACTATCTTCTGACAAAATATGAGGTTGATTACCAAAATAGTGGTGACAATAATAGTCTTATTCTCTAGTCCTGAAGATTCATTTCCAAGAGGGCCATCAAGAGGATTCACAACCATTTTGTCCACTTCACTCCAATATCCAATCTAAAGAGAGTTTATAGGATGCACAGACACCAGTGAATATGAACTTTCATAGAAAAGGTAAAGCATGTTATTACTATGCCCTCGATTTAAGCTCACAGAGAACTATTTTAGCTATAGATTTACTAGTGTAAATATTTCTATTTATGCAGTTAAAGACTATTACAAATACTAACAAGATTGAACTAATGACATTTGTTCACATTAATTTGTCTAATACAGGTATACCATTTTCACTCACATATTAACAGGTTTTAGTATCAACATCACACACTGTAGGATTGAAAGGGTTATGAAATACTCCAGATTAGGAAGACATGAAAAACTGGCTTTTCCTGAAAGGTTTGGAATTAGAACAGAAAGATAATCACATTTAAAGAAACCTCACTGAAAAGCTGTATTCTGCATTTGTCATTCAGAAGCATATTTCCCCAATTACTGGCTCACATTTAGCAATTCAGATCAGAAAGCAAGAAGTTTAACCCACAAAACTGAAAGGAAAATACTCTTATGTAGTACTTACCAGAAATAACAACTTGTATTTGTTAGAAAGAAATAATACATATTTTTACTTTGTTCTGCAAGACCATTGTAGAATACACCTATGAATAAATATTATCACAACTCATGCTTTAATTAATCTATAGTTTTTCATTACCTACCTTAACCTGTTGCTTAGTATGGTAAAACCTTTAAAGACACTGTAAGACAATTCAAATTACCTTCCGAGGACCAGTACTTTTAAGTTCCATGATGTTTATTGTAAAATTGATTCTCTTTCCATTCTGATCAAACTTTATATTCCCTGTTAGACCTTCCACCTGAACCTATACAGATGAAGATAAAAATGGTAGAAGAATTAATTTTGTTTCTTTTTAGAAAATGCATTTTGTATTTCCATAAATGATTATYGATATTTCAAAAACATTCAGTTTAGACTCTTTTCCATACCCAATATATTATCTTAGTATAAGACATGTTCCTGAGGAGTTCATTTCCACATTATTCCCAGCAAGATCCAGGCAGGTTAGGAGACTGGAAGGTTCTTTTCAAGCATTTATAGAGAATTTCACACATGCACTCATCCCAGCATTCACTCCAGGGAAGCTACCTGTTTCAATGCCCTTTCTATTTCTACACCATGACCCCAGGGTACAGCTGGATTTGCAAGACAGTCTCCAGCATTTCCTCTTCTGGAGATCTCAATCCTCTGTTTACGCAAATTACGGAAAGCTTCTGTCATCACTTGAACAGCATCGTAAGTCAGAGCAGACGTATACTGAAAAGAAGTAAAAATATTTAATTAAAAACCAGCTTCAAATTCACTATGCCTTCCAATCTTCTTTAGTCCATTAAACACAGAAACGTATTAAAAATAAAAAGGCCAGTAAGATATACTTGAAATCAGACCAGTTTTTCTTCAGTTTGGAGGTCACTACYCTCTGAGGGGCATCTATGCAAATTAATGAAGTGTTCTCCATCAGAATGGTTGGGGGCAGTGCTAATAAGTCTAAACTGAAGATTTACAGCTGTTTTCAGTGTGAATTACATTCCTTTCTCACTACAACTGTGTAACAGTTCTGTGTGCAGATATGGCTGGAAGTCCATGGAGGTGAAAGGGGAAAAAAGAAATAATTTCCACTATTTAACTTGAGTTAGACTCTAAAAATAAGAAATTGTTCTTATTGTCTCTGATTACACTCTTCATGGAGATGCATTTATATACAGATCTCTAGACTACATCTCCTCCCACATATACACATACAAAACCAAACAACATATATTTGTATATACGTATGCTTAATTTTTATCTGTTAAATATAAAAACGCAGGGGTAGCTATTTTCAAATATGCAATACCTTGTCAACACCATGCAAAAAACAGGTTTTGGGCTGAGATGTCTGGAAGAACAAGTGGTGCCCCTTAAAGAACAATATAGGCGAGGAAGAGCCCCATGTTCCTAGTCTGACACAATATAAGGAGCTTTACAACTTTTGCGATCACATGCATCAGAAGCTGGGGCTAAACAGTCAAAAGCAGTTATCTTCAGTGACTGGAAAATTTTACATCTTAACTAACTAACTGAACAGAAACCACATGTGCATGTACATTGAGGACTTTGTTGGATGGGCTTTATGAGTCCAGAACATTACCATCATGCCAAATTTAAGGGGCATTTTTGGAAAGATGGGCCAGAATATAACTACTTACAGCCTTACGAATGTATGCAATGATCCCTATGAAGGCTATTAGATGCTGAAAATATATAAACTGTAAAGTGGTGAGAAATGATATATTGGCTCTTTGCTTCAATGGCTCAGACTTTAATGAGAATTTTAATTAGCTAGCTCAAGTCATGCAGAAGGCTCTTGTAATTGTAACCAAGGCAGGCTCCTGAATTGAGGTCATTTTTGTATGCAACTGTGAGACCTTGGAGAGAAGAAAAGGAAGGTGGAACTCTTTTTTCAGATGTATAAGCTTAGAGGGTGATTAATGTGAATCTTCTCAAGAAAGTTCGCTCAGTGACTTGCACAGAAATCTTTAAAGGGATCAGAACAGCAGAAGAATGAAGTGAAAGACTGACTGGAGCTGATAATACTTTCTACTGCTGGAGTAGCAGTGATTTAAGTGGTGGACATGGATTTGGAGATGAGGAAAAGGTAACAGAGAGAAGAGAAAGGACCCTGATTCATTTTTTTGTGAATGGCTAGCAATACTGCTTTAAGTGCAGCTCKTTCCAGTACAGAAACATGTTGTACCACACTAGCGTTCTGAGAAACTTTGGATACAGCACTGTCATTAACCACTAAAACATACTTTGGGTAGCAGAGAAAATAAGAACTTGAAATTGAGAAGTTATAGTGCTATCTAATTCAGTTATCCTATGTTTCATTTGATCATTGGGATATATTTAATGTATTATCTCAAGAATATTATCCCTATAGTATATAATTACTGGCCTGAATATTCACAACTCAGTCATATATACAGTTTGTGTAGGGCTTTGCCTATCAATATATATCTGTATGTGTATACATGTCATCACATATATAAAGTCCACATGCTTTAATTTAGGTTAAGTCAGCTTTAATCTAAGCATCTCAAAATAAGCATCTTACATCTTCATGTTGTTGGACATGCCATGATAGAAAATAGCCCATGCATCATTTCTTATTGCTTTACTCTGCATACACTTTCAGCTCCTAATAACCTTCATGGGGCTCATTACACCTATTCATTAAGCTGTAGATAGTTTTAAAGTTGACAAACTAAACCAAAGTGAACTCATTACCTTAAACAAGAAACTACAGGCTGATAACCTGCTCATGTAGAGGGGTGTCTGTGTGTCTGTCTACATAAACAAAATTGTCGTAAGTTAAAGGATGCATTAGCTCTGTCTTGATTCACTTGTTTTATACTGGTGATTCAACCACGTTCTGATCTGCATTATTAAAATAAGTGGGAACACTATTTGGAATATTATTCTGTGGAAGTGGGATGGGCTCTTACAGCCTACTACTTTTATAGCAGTGTAAGTCTCCTAACTTCATTTCAGTTGCTTTCAACTTTACACGATAAAATCGGCAACTTTAATATAAAATGGTATAGGTACTATCCTATAGTTCCTACAGAATCACCTGTATTAATTAAAGCATGGCAAAGAATATGTAAAAAAAAAAAGTCTTGCTTCATTATAATTCTAGAACTCTGATAATAATAAGCTGATAATTTAAACTATAATATAATGCACTGACGTTCCTAAGGATTTTATGTTATTTGCTATGAAACACGGATAGCATGCACGTCAGATGAAAAGAATTCTCTCTCCGTAAATAAATGCCCTAATTGCCAAGAAGAAAAAACACAAGGTCCATATGCGATTTTATTCAACTTAAATTTAAAATGTACTATAGACCTTAATAAAATTTGTAAGCTGCAATTGAGAAGATGAATTTGAAAAGTCAAGACAAAACAAAGTCATCCCAGACTAAGCAGAAGATATTAATCATGTGCTGTCCAAGAAAAACTGGCAAGATGTTGACTTTTCTAACTTTAGCTGTTGTCTAGTAATTCAGAAGATACCAGAAATCCTTAACTAAAAGGCCCAGTATCGTCTTTTGTACAATCAGTAACTGAATCTTCTAAAGATGAAATTGCAGAAGACAACCCCAGAAACACAAGATTTAAAGTTTATACATATATTTTAAAGCTGTAAGATATTACAAAAAGATTTAATCACACATTAGCCTGTTAGTCCTGTGTTTAACCCAATGCCTGTCAATGTGCTGAAGACACAAAGTTGAGAGATATGCTTAGAGATTTAAAATATAACATTACAAGAATATACTTGAGCAGTAGAAAAGAAATGAAAATGTGAAGACATAAATTAAAAAATTAAAAAAACAAAAAAGGGAAGTATTCTGAATCACAAGAAGTAGAATTCTTTTTCTCTTGATTTGGATATCTGCAATGTCTAAATCTGCCCTTGACATACTAGTTGTTTTTTTGCAGTCGAAGAAGAAAAATAAGCATTTTAAGGTGTGAGTCATTTGATCCATGTTAGACACCTTCTTTAAGAGGAAATGAATCGTGCCTTAGATTCCATTAATTTGATCTCCAGTGACTTCTGAGACTACTGGAGGAGTCCGGGGCCATCAGCTTAGATACATATGTCTACATTGTAGACACACTAAAAACAAATTAAAACCACTCAAGGGGACTATGAACTAGCCATTCAGCCCTAATCTAACACAACAGTGAGAAAGACAAACAAAATAATAAGATATTTTGGGCAGAGACTGTACCAGCAGAGTCAAAGAACACAGTGCTAGTGTAAAAGACACTAGAGAGACCTCAGCTAGAATGGCATATGCAGCTGAAGTAGTGTTCAAGAAGGCTGAAATCAGTCTGAAACAGGCACAAAGAGGATTCCTCACCGCGTATGGGCGCTGCTATTGGAACAGCAGGAGAAGGGACACTGTATCACTAACAGAGGTTAAGAGAAAGGAGGTCTAAAATCAGATACAAATATTTTTCCTTGGAGGGAGGTAAGATTCGAAGAGAGGTAATATAGGAAATGTTCTTTGTTGCAAGAGCAAGTGGGTAGAATCAATTGTTATAAGCAAATGTTCAGCATTTTTAATTATATGTAAACAATTTAAATATACTTAAATACCAAGAAATATACATCAGAGGCAATAAATATATAACAAAGACACAAACTGTGTGTCTTTGTAGATTGTGGGTATACTAAATGTTCGGCTTACTGCTCTATACTAGCAATTTTTTTTCCAATGGTTCACTACACATTTTATCACCTTGTTTGTAATACTTCACTAAACTATACACAGACTAAATTGAGATATCAAATGGTGTCTTGTTTTAATAAATGTTACAGCATTATTTTGCTTTGAGGATTATATTCAATAAAATCTCTCATCTGAGTTTTGTGCATTTTTCCCACAACGAAGTATTTCTCTACTTGAGTGCTAGTATATAACACAAAAGCAGAATTCCCTTTTCATAGTGCTTTGTACCGTAATTGTGCTTTTTGGTCAAAACACTCACAAAACTCTACCGAACTGTTTGTAATTTCAGAAGTAACTGCTAGAAATTGGTATATAGATATAGAAGCATTCCTACATTTTTATGTATTATATATAAAAAATGGGTATGTACATATATAAACCCTCAAGCAAAAGAATGAGACACAAAGTTACTTGTCAAGAACTAGAAAAGGAACTGGGCAACTACCTCCTGTTGACTTTAATGCAGTCAAACTAATGCAACTCAGGCACCTATTTCTTAAGGGTCTTTCTTTAATTAATGTATCTGGGGGCTATTTTGAAATGGACAGTGTTACACACACCTTGGAAAACATTTGAAAGTGGCCTGACAGATGAAAGAGTTAGTGGAAAATTCACTAACTGATGGGAAATGGCTACCTCCTTCAGGATCTCTTGTGATACTTTGCATACTGTCATGACAGAGCATAGGAATGCAAGTAGTTACTTTCAATAGAAATAAGAGACGTTGTGAAATATTGTACACATAAATGTAATTGTAAATCCAGATGGCTTTTAATTGTGCCCATAATCATGCATTGTTCTCATTTGTTCTGTGTAGGCATCAGCATGAACAGTGTCTGTATGAAGCAGCATATCGGGCTGGTTGCCATTCAAACTGTAAATGGGCTTTAAGCACAGGAGCGTCTTCATTACCTATGGGAATGTTTCAAACACTGGGGACATGAGGTAGAGGTCAGGAAGCCCAGAAAAGACCGAATGCTTGCCTCTTCCTCTTTGATCTTTACATTAGAATGGAGCTCTTGAGAAAACAGGCAGCCTTCACAACAGACTTGCTTCCAGCTGAAAATAACTGTATATATGCAAGATATTTGCAAATATCAACTGATTATTTGTAAATTTTTTATAACAATCCTGGTCCTGACTAAAAGGGGAAGAGAAATAAATAAAACGCAAAATTACCAGATCTTTAAAAAAATTTTTTTTAAATTAATCTCAGTAAAGATGAGGTTAGAGATCAAGCCCTATTTATCTTAACAAATACACTATCTTTATTCAATTTTGTTTCCAGAGGTTGTAGAGTCAGACATGCAATTCCAGCATTCTGTGTGTACAGAACAACTAAACAAATAATAGGTATTTTTGCTCTGAAACTCCATAATGTTTTGGGCAGAATGTCAGATGCAAAGAACGCCTCAAGCAACCTGTCACCTTAGAAAAATTAAAGGGTTCAGGTCCAAAACTGCTATCCAGAAAACCTGCTGATTTTGTGATGTGTTTAAGTTCTTCCGGTATCTCCTTGTTTGGTTTAGAAAGGCTGCTTTCTGAGCACACCCAGAACAGCTTTGTTTTCTAGCCCACTAGCTAGGCACCTGCCTAAGCCTACATCCCTGGAAGTCTAACTCCTATTTGAAAGACATGCTCAGAGCACATGCAGCAGACACTGACAAGGGGCACTTGAATTATCCTAACACACCCACTGTAGGATATTTATAGGGGAAAGTGACCTTCTCTCACTCCTTTTAAAACTGAATACAGCAAAGATCACAAGATTCATGAACGCCAAGGTGTTTGGCCTTTCTATCTATTTCACCTACTATTCTAATAGGAAGGAGATTCCAGGACTGTAATTCCTGCCCCAAGATTACTTCCAATGCAGAAGAACACTCTTCTCATTAGAGTCATCAGAGGTGCTAATTCAGCAGAAAAAAAAGAGTGCAGGTACCTGTTTGGTGTTTTGTTTTTTTTTTTTTTTTCTTTTTTTCTTTTTTTGATTTTACACTGAGGACAGAGGTTTTAAAGTACTTTTGTCTTTCATTAGCTTTAATGCAATGGCCAAAGAGAAGAGCTAATGCTACTGTAAAACAGATGTTTCTTCAAAATATCAGAAAGATGTCAGAGAAGAAAAAAATTATGGATCTCAGCAAGTCTTAGCAACAAAGTAAACCCTCTGTCTTCCAGGAAGCAGAACAATGCCAGATCTTATTAATGGCACTGGCATTTGGATCTATCAAAGTTCCAGACCTTTTTCCATTCAAAAGAAAAGAAAGTCAGCATGCATGTCTTAACACTCCTGAACGAGTGTAATACAGAAGTTGTGTGGGAATTTATCCCTTCCATTATCCAGAAGGTCAAATTAGCCTAACATTGTGGCCCCTTTATTTTCTGAAAATGCATTACAGAAAAAGAGCTCTGCCATGTCAGACAATCTTAGAAATCGTTTGACATTTGTCTCAACTAAGCCACCTGTGCCCACAGAAAGATGGGCAGATGCTTTCAGAAGTGTCCTGCCATTTACTCTGAGTCCACCATGTTGTTTTGTCTCAGCTTTTGTTGATGATGGCGAATGGATCTGAAGCATCTCACCAGTTGTATGCTTTAATGTTGTTCGCTCAGAGAGTGGGCAGTAATGATGTTATAGTGTAGTGCACTGCTCTACAAGGCTTTTACTTTGCTGTTGCTCCAATAATCACGTATAAGCAATTTAAAGTCAATGAAATACTGAAGCAGACACCAAGTTCTGCAAGGTGTTCTCCTAGCCAGTGCCATTAAAAACAACATGGCAGGTTTTATGCTAGTATTAAAAAACAAACACACACCCAGAAACACGTTCACAGCTGTAGCCTTTTTTTCTAAATCTATCATACTATGCTGCAATACAAAAATATCTTTCCTTTAAACGCTTCTTAATGAGAAAGAACAACTATCAGGTATTAAAACAAGATCTTGAAATGAGTACAGTAGCTTTTAATGCAAATCTTCGCACTTTATCTTTTTTCTCTACCTTATACCTTTTCTTCTCCCTCTGAAAAATCCTAAATAATTGAAAGTACATAAACCAGGAGGACACCTAATCTCTCCTTACAGTAAAGGCAGAAGCAGCTCTAAACTATTAATAATTTACAGATTTGTACAAATGTAAATTGTACATTCACTACATTTGTGTAGCAACTTCTTTGAACCTCAAATCATGGAGGTTCTTAAAATCTCCAGTCATTACTCAACAGCTGAAAAGTTTACTATCTAAACTCACTTCTTTTTATTAAGTTCCTTAAAAAGTCTATTAATTCTTGCCTTATTCTCTTCCATTTTTCTAGAAGCTTTTTAAACCCTCCTAATTCTCAAACCTAAAGCTTACTCCTGGTGAACTTTATATCACCAAAAACACACAGAGCTTGACAAAAAATTAAAACCAATTACTTGGATTTGAGTCCATAGAGCTTGACAGAAATAATAAAAACAATTATTTGGATTTGAACCCACAGCATTTTACTTATAAAAAAAGATATTGTTGTCTTCTAATCCATGCCACTGCCTGTGGAAAATACACATAYGGACAAAATAAATAAGATTTTACAGTTATTTGTGTGATCTTACTTCTAACTTTAAACAGAATGCACTTGCAAAACAGCAATGCCACTGATGATAAAATCACCTTTAATTTACTGTAAACCACAAAGAACATATGCCTTTATAATTGTCACCACATGAATACATAAAACCTTTTTCTTCAAGGCTAAGCTAGAGAAAAGTATGTCACTCTTCACAGTGTTAAAAATCAGCCGGACCCAGTAGCAAAAACTAAAGCCTATGGTTATAATAGTGAAAATAGACCAAGTAGGAAAATTTAAAGCAGAGGATGAGAACAAAATACACAAATATGAAGGCAAAAGACTTCTCTGAAAAATCACGCTGTAAGAAATGGATTTGAAAGAGCTAGTATGAATGTTTAAAGTGTTAAAGTGGGGGGTTTGGTTTTTTTTTTTTTTTTGGGGGGGGTGGGGTGGTGGTTGTTTGTTGTTTTGTGGGGTTTTTTTGGTTTTCTTTTTTTTACTGCTTTACCCTAAAAATACACTTGAGTCTCTTTAAATTCCTATGTTCTATCACAAAAGTCACTTCCTCTTCAAAAATTGTTAGTCATAACGCAGTAAGCATATGTGACTTACAGCAGATATAAATTTTAAAATATAAAATGCTCTTTTACTAAATATTTACTGAAATACAGTCTTCAATCACTGCTCTTTTTATGATAAAAATGGCCATCCAAGCATTATTAGCTATGGTAAATATCCCTGAGTTGAGCTTTTAACCAAGAGAAAGTTATTGAGATGATCATAAAAATGTATTCTAGATCATTTTCCAGTACAATAATTCATGGTTGGTGCAATGACTGAAAATGTGAAAATGGTAGAAGACAGATTAGAGATTAGATCATTCTGTCTTATAAAATGACTGATACTATATGAATGATAATAACCTGAAAATTCCATTAGTTCCTTCAGCTATATTATTTTTACTCATAGTCAACAGAAAGTCCTATATAGGTTAATAGAAATAATTTATTTACACTAGAAGCTGAACAACACTGCAATAGAAATGATTCTAAATTGGAATTTCATATGAGGATTCTTTAGACTGGAATTTTTGACTAGCCTATAAAATAAAGCCACACTAAATGATCATTTAATTTGGTTTTAATACATTCTGAACCATCGCCATTCTCTGTAACAATCTGTAGGAGGCGTACCTGGACTTGATATCACAATACGCCTTGCACAAATTCACTTACCAGGAAAAAAAGAAAAAAACCAAACCAACCAAACAAAAAAACCACCAAAAAAAAAAAAAAAAAACCAAACAATCAACAGGATCTGAGAGTTCTCATCATATACACTGCAGTGTTCTAAAAATTTCCAAAACCCACCATTTAAAACAAATAGTAATAATTCAAGTCATAAATTTAAAAAAAAAAAAAAAAGGAAAAAACCTAAACCACAACATCTCCCTATTTTCATTATCAATTCTCATCTACCCCAACCAGCACAAGTATCTGCCTGTTGTCTCAAGATGAAACGCTTTCTCCTGTTTGCTCCAATCTAACTCCAAGTAAAATACTAATAGAATTAAATACACCAATCTTACCAGGTTGCTGATTTTACCAAGAAATAGTTCCTGTCAAACACTTCATGTTTGCTTTTCTGCCACCCCATACTGGCTAATATAGGCAGCTACCTAGATTGACTGGTCCTTAATACCAGCCTTGCCCCAGCAGTAAGCCTGCATGTCTCCTCTCCTTGTTCACATAAGTGATCCTCAGTGCTTCTCCTCCTCCCTTATTCCCCCGACCCAAGAAACATTTGGCCATAGATGCCTCTCCAGCTCTGAGCTGCCACCACCCCTCTGCGCCTTTCACTTACGTCCCAACAGGCTCTTTCCACTTTGCTGACCCTTTTTTTTAAATGACACATTCCTCCTACTACTACTTTCAGCTTTGTGTATCACTCCCCCTTCTCCTCTTACCTCCATTTCTCCATCAACCTCTCCTGTCCTAAATGACACTGATCTCGGTGAGGCCAGAGGTATGCCTGATCTTGCTGAACACTTGGAGCGTGAAGGAATAGTAGCTTTCTTCTGTTTATATCAACCATATTCAGGTAAATTGCTGGTTGAAAAAAGTGCTAAACAGTTCCTGGGAAAATAGGCAGGAGGAATCCATTGCACTTTGTTGGCTGAAGATCCTTAAACACYTGTAATTACTAAGAATAAGTGGATTCTAAATCAAAGAAACAGAGCTGCATAGGGACATCACGACTCGGCTCTGTAGTTTTCTGAAGTCTGGCAAACACTTTTGCTTTAGCACAGTTCAGCCACTTTTACTCGCAGGATTGAAGGATCTGGGTCAAAAGGCCCTTTGTATGTCTGAGACAAATCTACAGATATTGCCTCAAACCACCCGCTGCTTTCACTGACTAAATGTTCCATTCTTTTATTGAGTTTTCTTTAAAAAAAACCAAAAACAAAAACCAAAAAACAAACCAACTATGCTGGAATGAGTGATTACTTATGCCAAAGAGCCTTAAGCTATTAAAAAGAAGCATGAAGTTTAACACTGAAATTTCTTACGCCCACATTTTTCATACATATTTTTGCAAGTAGAGAAGATTGAATACTGGGATTCAAAAGCCCAGTGAAACCAGGTAGCTAGAATGCCAACTGCTAGAGGTAAATTTTTTATGCCCAGGAAACCAAAACACAAGGACTGGAAAACATAGGCAGAAAAATAATCACAAACCTACAGTTTTACAAGGGCACTTCAAAAAAAAACCATTGACTCCAGTGCAGTTCCTGATTAAATCACGTAATAAATACTGAAATTAACTAATTTTTTTTATTCTTATTTATAAATCTTTATAATCTACTTGACTTCAGGCATAATCAATCCTATTTTTCCATTAAAACTGTAGCAGGTGCAACAGAATATCACTTATAACTCTTATTAAAATGCCTGGTATTATAGAACCATTTTCCAACACACTGCAACCATAAGAGGCATGCCCCAAAATGAAGGTATTGTCTAATTCATTAATTGTACACTTTCGCTTAGTCATCTATATCTAGACCAAATGCTTTCTGAATTTCCAGTTTGAAGAAATGTTTTCACTGTTCTTTTCTTTGTTCCTTATTATCAGTGAGTCATCTAAATTTTAATTATTTCTGAAAGGTAAATAAGTACTTTTATATTTGTCTGCATGTTCTCTGTATTCCATCCTTGAGATAAATCAGCACCAGTAGAGTTAAACCAGCAGCTTTCAATTACAAGCTTCATTCTTCCTGACTTACAGTTTAAGATTGGCAGTTTTAAACTTTTGCAATTTTATCATAACAAGCACACTGTTTGGTACTATACAAACACTTCAAATTCTAGAATCACATTATCTTTTAAAAAAATAGATTTCTTAATAATTTTCTAAAAGACTAGATGGCTATAAAAAAGAGACTTGAAAATGTAAAACTACTAAAGGCAAAATCAGAAGGCAAAAACAATCTATTGTTTTGTTATCTTAGCTATGCATTGATTTGGAGGGGGGTGGGGAAGGGGGCAGGAAGAGGTTATGAAGCTTGAAACACAATCGTATGAATTCTGAACACCTGAAACATAATGTACCAGCATGAAGCAGTTTAAGCCATCGAAAACAGCTGCAACGAGTACTGAGGTTGTTACCATCTTCCAACACAATGGTATTCTCTATGAGTCTGAGCTGCTTTAGGTTTTCAACCAGGCAGCCCCAAATTCTTTTCTGCATGCTGCACGTAGTTTCTGTATGTATCATACACAAGTTGTCTCAGATACTTCTTGCACACACTAAGCCTAAGGTTGCTCTTAGAAAAGCTCATCACAGAGTAGGATGGCTCATAGAATAGAATAGACTATTTCAGTTGGAAGGGACCTACAACGATCATCTAGTCCAACTGCCGAACCAGTTTGGGGCTGATCAAAAGTTAAAGCATGTTGTTAAGGACACTGTCCAAATGCTTCTTAAGCACTGACAGGCGTGGGGCATCGACCACCTCTCTAGGAAGCCTGTTCCAGTGTTTGACCACCCTCTCAGTAAAGAAATGCTTCCTAATATCCAGTCTAAACCTCCCCTGGCACAGCTTTGAACCATTCCCATGTGTCCTATTACTGGATACCAGGGAGAAGAGATCAGCACCTCCCCCTCCACATCCCCTCCTCAGGAAGCTGTAGAGAGCAACGAGGTCCCCCCTCAGCCTCCTTCTCTCCAAACTAGACAAGTCCAAAGTCCTTAGCTGCTCCTTATAGGACATGCCTTCCAGCCCTTTCACCAGCTCTGTTGCCCTCCTCTGGATGCATTCAAGGACCTTCACATCCTTCTTAAATTGTGGGGCCCAGAACTGCACGCAGTATTCAAGGTGAGGCTGCATCAGTGCTGAATACAGCAGGATAATCACCTCTCTTGACCGGCTGGTTATGCTGTGTTTGATGCACCCCAGGATGCGGTTTGCCCTCTTGGCTGCCAGGGCACGCTGCTGACTCATACTGAGCCTGATGCCAACCAGCACCCTCAGAGCCCTTTCTGCAGCACTGCTCTCCAGCCACTCCTCTCCCAACTTATACTTGTATACTTTAAGCTTAGTACTTACCATGTCTCACTAACCTTCAAGAGGTACGAATTGAGCTTCTTCCTGGAATTAGACCGAAGGCTGCCCCCAAACAGAATGGGTTAATCAGATTAGGAAGTTGGAGCAGATGGATGTGAATGGATGTGTTGTCCTTCAGTGTCCTTCCACAACAGCAAGAGGTTTGCCTTAGACATAATAGCCTGACACAACACCAAGGCTCAGAAAGCCCAGGAAGCCCAGCATATTTGTAAATACACAATAATGGATCAAAAGGGGATTTCAATTTGTTATTATTAGGCCTTTATAAAATTAAATGTGGGTTTTGTTTTGCTACTTAACCAAGAAATTCGCCAGGATGCTCGGTGGTATGTTTCAAGATCAACACATTATTAGCTCTTCTAGAATTGCATGCAGAGACATCTGATAACACCCTCGGTTACAATAGATATATTTTAAATTTAATCTGAGGTAAACAGTATATCAACTTTACTTTTGAAAGATGAGAAGACCTTCTGTAAACAGGCAGCAAAGCACTAGTTTTAAGTGTCCTGCTAAATCTTTAAATCTTGTGGTTTTTATCAGTACAGGTACAGTGCAGCAAAACAAATAAAATCAGTGTCTCTTCTCATCTACATCCTAAGACTGCAGTTTCTTATAATTAGTATTTTATAAATCGTGAGGGTACATTTTTAAAGCAATTTGATCYAGGTCCTCTTCTGGGCATCTGTGGAACAGGTTTTCAACGTTTTTCTTTCTTGAAAAGCACGTTCCTTTGAAATGCACTTTTTCTTAGAAAAAGGTATCTTTCTCAGTTTTCAGGACTGTACTTGGATGCTGTGATACATCTGGTCACGTCAGCTCAGTCATATTGCATTGACTTGCATTTTATAATGTAAAATGAATGTATACTTCCTTTTGGATTACAAAAGGAAGACAATACAACACAGTTGCAATGCTATTGCCTGCAATGAGATAACATTTGCAATCCCAGGGATAACATTACCTGCTAGGGGCATGTAACCTCCTCTCATTTCTGTATACAGGACTTTTATCTGCCTTCCTCTCTGTTTCATACAGAATTTGCAGTGACAGCTTCCTAGATTCCATGGGAACTAGTGGCAAAAGCTCACTTATAATCACTGACAATTTGGATGCCTCAAAAACCCAAAGGAGAGAAAGGTTATTCATAAGATCACGGAAGGGACAAATAGGAGACCAGTGAGTTAACCTGCTCAATAACTTAAGATGTTTATACACTATTCCAAGAAGCAAAGGATAACAAACAAACACAGCTACATTATTAATATAAGAAGGAATGGCATGTTCAGGAAGGACAGGTAGGGAATACAATTCAACAAGAACAGATGAAAAATCCTGTACTTTAAAGGAATGATCAAGTGCACAGATATGATATGAGACTGTCTAAATTGGCAGCAGTACAGAAAAGCAATGCAGAAAAAGATTGGGATGTTAGTGTGTATCTCATGATAAATATAGTTCAACAGTGTCATGATGGGGCGGGGGGGGGCGGGAAGAGTAACACAAAAGAAAGCCCTGAAAGGAGTACTGTCTCTGAGATACATGAAGCCATTATTTCGATTTCTACAGCACAGCACTCAGATGTGCTGCAGTACACAGTCTGGCATTTCAAAGAAGATGGGTACCAATTAGAAAGGTTCCAGAGCAAAATGATGAACAGGAGCTGAGAGTAGAAAATTCAAGGGAAAAGGGATTATTTAGTTTAGCAGGGAGGAAAGCAAAGACAAATATGGCAGCCATCTTCAAATGTAGAAAGACAGCTAAAAAGGAGAACTTCCTCATATCCATTAGAAACAGATAAAGGAGTAATGGATTAGGCGATGTAAAGGCTGATTTAGGTTAGACAAAAAACAAAAAATAAGACTATTTAAGCTCTGAAATAGAATTCTTGGGGAAGTTGTGAAATCACTATCCACAGGAACTGCACAGGTATAACTGATTCTGCCTTCAGGCAGGGAGGATGGACCAGGTGACTGACTGCTCAAAGACCTTTCTTGCCCTGTTTCTATGATTTCTATGATTCTGCTCTGCCTCTAGCTCCCTCAAGAAGAGGAATGAAATGTGACATAGCTCTGTCCTTACATGCAATGGCAGGCAAAAATGGCAAGTAATACATGTGTAACGGCAAAAGACAGAAAGCTACACAAAGAAATACAGTCACTGATACAATCAATCTCTCCAAACATTGCAATATACATCCACTTTTCCCCCCCATCAATACCTCTAGCATTTATAAGTTATCTGATAATTTAACGTAAGTCTCAATCTCTTGACTGAGTATCAGTGCGATCCTGTATATTCCTTGAGCAGACAATATATAAAGGAAGACAGATCAGCCTTTTTAACTGAAATTAAAACTTGTTTTAAGTTAATGAAATTCATGAAAATAAATGTTTCAATTCATTTATTTTTCCTATCCATAACGAAATAAATCTCAAAAACATGAGATATTCCAAATACTCTCCTTTAACCCCTTCAATTTCTAGTAGACTTGAAAGGACCTATCATGGAAGAAATAAAGGGAATACCTGTGATAAAGTTACAGATTTTAATGCTGTAACAAAACATTGCAACCACTTCATCATTACTCAATGATCTTAGAGGTCTTTTCCAACCTTAATGATTCTATGATCTTATCTAACACACATGCAATTTCCCCTCTACTATAAGTAATATCAGAGGTACCAGAATCCTTAGCACTGTGTCCCACCGATTTATTTTTCCATCAATGAGAAAAACTGCATCTTGGTTTCAGTTAGACTTTTTTACTTTAGTCATGCATTTCAGTGTGATTATTTCCAGACTACAATTCTGCAGCATTAGTAGGTAGGTAGGTAGATTTGGGCACTCAAGAATCAGAGACAAAAGAATTGTATTAATCACCCACAGCCACATCCCTTCCCTTTTTCCTAAATGAGAGCAATATATATTACATTATTACATGTATATAATATGAATGTATCTAAAGGCATGACACAGATTCTAGTTTATTTTGTCAAACATCGAAGGAGAAATACACTTATTCTGTCATAAAGATTTTAAAATACAAAAATAACCACAGAAAAATCATAGCTTTGACTAAGTCCCCTGCAAATTTGGCCTCAGAAAAAGGGAACCTACAAACTTTATTTTTCAATTTAAATTAAGGTTGTATGCTTTAAAGGATTTTTGTTCCAGGAATTTAAAAGATTGTTCTTCCATTCCTTGCTGAAACTTCTTATCCATCTCATTATAAATCAAGAATATGCTTCATATTCAAACTATAGCACACAAAAAAAAGCTATGCCTAGAACATTTGCCATTTATCTTTTTGTCTTAATACATTTTAGAGTTATTTAAGTATACTCCTTCTTAATAAAATTTCTGATCGTACTACTTAAGAGAAAAATTATTTAGCATTAAAATTGCGTTATTCTTTTTAACATCTTGCAAGCGCTAATTGATCCTTGTAACGGTCACATAAGGTAAGAAGGTACTATTATCCCAGTTTTATCCAGAGGGAAAACTGAGGTAAGGAAGTTTAACCACTTGCCCAGCGTAACATCTTGTGTCACTCAGGCCTGAAATCAGACCATGATTCTGTACCTCAGGCATACCATTTAATTTTAAAAGTCTTTGTAGGATTTAGGCATCTGTCTCAAAGCAATTGTCTTACCATTTCTTTGGGAGATTATGTTATATCAGAAAGTGCTAGATCTGTGCTCCCTGGAAGCCTATGTATGACTACATATTTGCCTTTAAAACATTTTGAATCACAGAGAAAGAGAATAACCAAAAAAGTCAGTAGATACTTAATGTATCATCACATCGGAAACAATTACCTAACAAGCTGTCAGGTGCAGATTTACAGTGACACAAGAAAAATTAAAGTTGTCTTGAACATTTTTGACAGTGCAGTATCTTTGCTCAACCAGTCCTATGATACAGAATGTTAAAAGTACCCCAGAGAAATACAAAATTGTGTTGGCACAGCTGATTTTGAAGGGCTTTCTCTGTCTCTTGTCTTTCTATTCCAATTCCCTCACTTCCTCTACAGCTGTCATGGTTAAAACAAATGTAAGACATACCTTAATTGTACTAGTGTGTGCACCGGGATATTCTTTTTCCTCCAGTGTTGACCAACGTTGTATAAATTTTGACACCAGAGGATCATCATAGTCAACTATCTGAAATCCTGAGACGTTAGCTCCTCCAAACTGAATTTTTGACAAATCTCCATCAGTAAATCCCTGGACACAGAAAACATTGTGTCTGTTATTCCAACAGTTTTGGCAGATCTCTCAATAGTATATACAAATAAAGAGTTACCACATGACTTCTACTGCAGAAGCATAAGCCAACATTTTCCTCAAACAGGATCCAAGTTTAAATCCTGGGTTGCCAGGATTAAGTTGTCAGCTCTGCCAGCCAGCAATGCCTCTTGTTGCTCACTAGACATACACCTTTAAAGAGCAAGGGCTGAGTGGACCTGTCCATGCCATGCTTAATTTCCTAAACAATCCTGTTAATTTCAATGGGACTGCTTAAATGAGAAAGGGAACGCTGACAYGAATAGCAGTTAGGCAAGCAAGTTTTAGCCAGGAATAGTTACAGCCACAGTTGAGTCCTCTTTTTGCTAGGAACACTAAAGCATGTGGAAGGACTTACCATCTCCCCTGCCTCCTCCCTCCAGTATAAAGAATGAGAAGTACTTCTTACAAACAGTACTTATGTTTTGTTTTCCATGTTCTGTGTTTTAACTTGCCCCAAATAACCATACAAATGAATTTACATGAAATACTGATTTCAGACACTTCAGTTTAAATGAATGCTCTGAGTAAACAAAAAAAAAGAAGTCACAACCTCAGACCACATTATCAGAAGTTGCTACAATTGCTGTACAAGGTGGTCTTTAATTATTGCATATTAATGATACTCATCAATGATGTGTTGCTGCATGCTAATACAGACACTTCCACAGGGATCATGAAACTTTCTTCAATATTATTGTGAGCTTGAAGTTTGAACAGGAACATTCATTGTATACTTTGACCCCTTCTCCAGCTATCAGCATGTTTTATTCTTAAAATACATCAATTTCTTGACTGATCAGACTGGAGGAGAACATTATTACAGTCAAGAAAAGAAGAAAGAAGGTGGATTCAGTGAAGAAGATGGGATATGATCAAGTACTAGATAACTTTTCTTTCTGACAAACACAGTTTTAAAATCATTACCATATATATTTTATATGACATACAAAAGATCTACAATATTTGCATTTAAACTGTATAATATCATATTTGCTTCCTACAGATTTAAACAGCTTTAAAATACAAGATTCAGTAAGTTTTAGATCTTATGGGCTTACTGTTACAAACTTAAAGCAATGTCTAAAATAGCAACCAGTCAACATAATGAAATACACTAGGCAATTTTTCTAAAATGTTTATTGCCCTTAAGACTCAAAATACTATTTATACAACATTTGCAATGCAAAATACAAATATCTAACAGTTAGGGAACTTTTCAAGTTTTTTAAGACTTTTATGCTTGCTTTGTGAATATCAGTACCCTAACTTCTTTATCCTAAAAATTAGTTAATAAATATAAAAATGAAATCCCACTGTTGTGCTTTTAAAGAGGCCTTTAAAGTATAAGGCTTCCTTGCACCTGTCTAGTGACATACATGATTCTTCAGTATACTGCCCGCCTGGAGGGGGAAAGTGTTTGATCAAAGGTTGGGAGGAGACAGGGATTATGTCTGAAGTGTGCTAGACATACTATGGTCGTTCTGTTTCCTCAGGCCCCTCAAAGGACTATGGAAGACAGAGTGTAAATTAGAGCACTCTGGGCCCTGCTGGAATTTATATCAAATGCTATCACAGTCCAAGAATAAATGATGAAAAAAAATTATTTAGAGGCACTCACACCATGCAAACCCCAAAACTCTTTTCTGGAACAGAATAACTGAGATTCAAGCCTGCAGAATTTGCTTTATCTGTTACAAAAAAAAAATTGGATTAGATTCTCTAGCTTCAGTAAATAAGTGTTGTTGACTTTAATGTCAGCAAATGGCCCTTCATCTTCAGACACAATTTCAAGAAAATTACCTTGACAGAATTTAGTGAGTTCCCTGAACTTTCCCCCTTAGGAACACTATTAGCTATACTGTCTGATCACCTATGTTCAAGAAAGGATTAATTCAAATGGATTACCAAGCCAATCTGAGGAATGAAGATGTGTAAAGCTGAGACTCCCTAGTCTAGCGGAATGAAAGCTGAGAACTGTAATTTTTAAGTACTTTAGAGGTGAGAGAAGAAACATCAGTTTGCTGAATGAATGTATCAGCCTATAATGTGGAAAGTTATTTTTCTGATTTCCATACCCTACTTTTCTAAAGTATGTAGAAAAAGGGATGAAGCTCTACTGAAGGTGCTGAGCAACCTTCACTCCCATTGACGGGAGTATCACAGGAGGCATTTAAGCCCTGAAAAGACTCAGCCAATAAAACAAATACCATCTCAACACATGCATTCATTTAGCAAGGATAAAGACATTTAGCTTTTTTCTATTTTCTAAAATGCATCTAAAACAAAATACTAGTTGATGTGCTTCCATAAACAGTAAAATGAGTAATACAAGTATTTTAAATATTAAAAACGCTTACCAGATTTGCAATGATATAATGGTATCCCTTAACATGTTTACCAATTGTGATAACCTGTAAAAAAGAAGAAATACCCCCGTAATGGAGAATGTTCACCTGATATATGGACTGAGACTTAAAAACTACAAAATGCAGTATGATGTAAAAGCTAGTTATGAGCTTTATTGCATGCAATACTGAGTTTGTTCAGTGCTTTACTTTTTATTTTACCTAATGGACCATTGAACATACTCTCTGCTGGTGGAAATCAATCATGTTGAAGTCCAAGTCCCAAGATCTGTAAACAGAGGAGCTGAATGCTAATTACTATGCTGTGTATTAAAGCCACAACCTGGACAGGAGGGAGCGGGCATCATGCAGTAGAAGCACTGTGCCTCAGAGATTCCTGCTTAGATTCTGCTCCCTTTGTAGCAGAATTGTAACATTCCTTGAACTAGAAAAAGTTTAAAAGCCCACTGACATTAATGAAAGCATCTACATTATGAGGAAGTCTTTTAAAGTTCAAATTGTTTATTGCTCTAAGGCTTCCTCATAATCTCCCTCAAAGCCAGCTAGTGGTTTCTCAGCAGTCTCCACTGGCAGGTATGTAKCATGGATTCTTCTCCCAAATAAGCCTGATTAAGACTATGTCTGCATGGGGAATTTTGCATTTTGAAGCAAAACACTTCTCCAGAGAAAGGATGTGGGAGATGGAGGACTCCAGAGGTTTCTTCCATCTTTTGAACAATGAGAACAACTTAAATCAAGAGAGGATGATTCATTTATTTCCCCATTTAACATATAACTAAAATAGAATAGGTATCCTGTAACTTATGTTAGGCTAGCAGTGAACAACATTCCACATACTTGCTTTAATGAAGTTACAGGCATGTAACTGAAGGCAGTGTTTAACACTAAGTTTTATATTACTACAGTTTGAGCCTGAGAGGGATCACATTATATAGGCCATAGAAGTTATTCAATTATTCCTCTTTTGAGCTTAATATATACATGATATTTGAACTTAATTATTCTAAAACAGTTACTTGGTTCAGACTACTTAAAACTCATTACTTATTAAAAGGTTTAAGAACTGTGTTCAGATGTATTTCTTATGCAGCTGCTGCTTCCGAAGAAATTTCAGTTAGACCAAACAGATTAGTTCTTCTGGATAAAATGCTTCTTCATCATTGGTATCTGAGAAAATGACCAGTAGCTGCAAGTCTTTAGATCAATGGTTAGTAACTCTGCACTAACTGCCACTGGGTACTACTTCATTAATCTAACTTTCTAAAACATTGCCCTGTGCCACTCATCCATATGAACACTAAGGATGCTGCCAGTTAAAACTCTGAGAAGATTCAGTGGCGGCTCCAAAAGCCATGATGAAGGAGCTGTGGACACAAAACATATTCACCAGTGTCCCTAGTTTAGACTAGCATCTCAAGCAGGGATAGACAAGAAGTGGCAGTAATTCCACGTCTGCCCAAAGGGTGTTATCTGGGGGAAATGAGATTCTGCAAAGGAAGCTGGCTGAGAAGAGATAGAGGCTATATAATGAAGAGCATGGTAACGCTGAACTGCCAAATCAGAGAAGAGGAATATAAACTAGTCTTAGGAAAGCTGGGGAACYGAAATATTTTTCAACTTCAACTTATATAAATGATTGAAACCTGGAAGAGAAACTATAACACAAGACAGAAACAAGAACGATGAAGCAATTTTGCAAACACACCATGTGTCTGCACAAAGATCCAAGGACTACAGAGCGTAACCAGGTGAACCTGAGGTTGCCACCACAGCTTAGAAAATTAGTGGGATAAATCAAAGCACTACAACAGAAGTTTTGTTCAAGAATGGATAGCAAGGAAGAAAGTAAAGAAGTTGCTACTCTATATATCAAGAATGCAAGTCATACTTCAGTATTCAAGAAAAATCTGGTCAACAGAAAGCCTGTTGCATGTCTCAGTAAAAATACATAGAAAAAGAAAAGGGATACTGATACAAAGGGTCTACTTCAGGCAGCCTCATGAAAAGAAGGAAATTGCTCAGGGTTGTTTGGGGACAGGAATTAAAAGATTTTTTTAAAGAATAGATCCGGTAGCAAAGAAAGACTTGAAGTACATATTCTGCTTTTAGAAAAGAAAATCAGAAGAACACACTCAAAGGATACTCACAGGCCAAGAAAGCCTTTGTTCAGCACAGACCTTCATTTTAAGAGATGGAGAAAATTAATAGAGAAACAGTTATTTTAGATTTTATTTTAGGCTACTTAAGAAATTGAAAGTGGGTTTACCTTTTTATGTAAGGAAGGGAAGTTACAGAAACAGACTGTAAGGATAATGGACTTAAAAACCAGACCAAACTCCGGAAACTGCTAGGGTATCTTGCAAAGAGAATCTGAAGGCTAAAACCATATGAGACAGCTGACAGCAGTTTAAGAGACCATATTCTAGGGCATAGCAGAAAACTATTTTGAGAAGAACAACTAATTGGAATTATATTAACTGACCTGTGTGGCTGATCCACAGTTACCTAGAATTCTTCAGTGACTTAGAAATCAAAACAGCAGAAACAAAAGTTTATCCATCTGTATGCTTAAGGAGTAGCACAAGTCTGTGGGGATAAGCTGAGAAAATCTATGACTCAAAACAAGGCAGAATCTATCAAAGTGCAAACAGGGCAAGAAAAATATCCCAGAGCTGCAATCAAAATAAGAGAAACCAAAGAAAATAATAGGTCTATTACTAAACAAAGATAGTAAAAGTGAGTGGTAACTAAAGGGCAAATAAGGTTCTTGTCTTTAAAAGTGGTAAAAGGAGAAACTGAAGAAACTTACAGTCAGCCAAACTTTCATATCAGGGAAGAGATTATAATGAATATTACATACTTAATTTCAAAAGAATCTGTAAGATAATAAGATGATAAACAGTCAATACAGTCTTGTCAAGATCAAAATATGTCAAAGCAATTTCTTTCCTTTCTCTGACATGATAGCTAGCCTAATAGATGATGAGGAAACAGCAGATGTGACATATCTTGAGTCTAATAAGGCTTTTGTCCTGTATGACATCATTACAAGCTCTTAAGAGAACATGGACAAGACAAAAAGTCACTGTAAGGTAAGCAAACAACCATTTGAAAAGCCACACAGAACCAGCTGAAGAGGACCTATTATTTCTCTCAAGCGTTGCTCTACTCAGTACTTTTCTTGACATGGATAACAAGTCAGAAAAATATGATTTTAAAAAAACTGCACATGATAGGGAGGTTGCAAATGCTCTGGAGAACAGGATCAAATTCAAATTGGTCTTGAAAATTAGAGAAACAGTTTGTGGATATGAATTCCAAATAAAACAGACAAATACAATGCACTTCATTTAGGACACTGCTCATTGCCTGAGCCTCTCCAAAATGTAATGACCTTCATAACAAAGACCAAAAATAACAAGCCCTTCAAAAAAGCTTCAAACCAATACATCTGCACTCTGATGATATATCCCTACAGATGCTGCACAGCCTCACATAGTCAAGCTCAAGCTTGACTCCCTCCCTCAGGAGGGAGCTGTCCTTATAATTTTCCATTGTGCTCTCCATGCATGAAAAGAAGTAGTAAGATACAGAGACAGTAAGACCTTCCTAGACACTAGGATTGAAGAGGTGGATTTGAAGGTAAGGTGTCCTGGTTCCGGCTGGGACAGAGTTAACTTTCTTCCTAGTAGCTGGGGGTGGTGGTGTTGTGTTTTGGGTTTGGTATAATAGCAGCGTTGATGGCCCATTGATGTTTTGGGTGTTGCTGGGTGGTGCTTGCACCGGGCACTTTGCAGCCTCCCATGCCCTGCCAGGTGCAGGGGAAGCTGGTGGGGGGAGCATAGCCGGGGTGGTTGACCCAGCTGGCCAATGGGGTATTCCATACCATGTGATGTCATGCTCAGTATAAAAACTGAGGGGGGGGGCCCTCTGGTGTCACGGGACAGGCTCTCGCGTATCGGGCTATGCGTCGGTTCGGCGGGTGGTGAGCAGTTGCATTGTGCATCGCCTGCTTTGTATATTCTATTGTTGTTGTTGTTATCATTGTTATTATTACTGTTTCACTTTGGTTTATTTCAATTATTAAACTGTTTTTATCTCAACCCGCGAGTTTTCTTACTCATGCCCTCCCGATTCTCTCCCCCATCCTACCAGAGGAGCAGGGATGAGTGAGCGGCTGCGTGGTGTTTAGGTGCTGGCCAGGGTTAAACCATGACATAAGGCAATAATTTGAATCAGAGCGCTGTGATGCTGTTGTAAAACAGAAAATTAAGAAAAAAAAAAAATCATTTTGGCAAATAATGTATGTGCGGGTAGAGAGGAGACATAATTTTCTGTTCTGTTTAAAGCTCAGGAGGCCTTAGCTATGGAAAACAGCATCCACTTTTGGTTAACACACTTTAAGAGGGGGACAAAAATGAAGAGAGACCCAAGGACAGTACAAATGACAAAGAGCTTAGAAACATGAACTACGAAGGGAGTTAAATGGAAAAGAAGCTTTGATACAGCCTTCCCAAGATGTAAAAGGTTCCTGGAAAAAGCATTAGAAGTAGAAAATACTTTCTAGGTGTAAGGAGAACTAATCCCTAGACATAATATAACTATTTATAATGCATAATATATAATGGTGTATCAACTACTATATAATATGGTATACTACTTAGGTTGTGAAATAGCCTTAATGAGGGGTTTTTTTGGTTTTGGGGTTTTTTCTTTTGGTTTGGTTTGTTTTTTTTAAACAATCAGCATATAAAACCATATGGAATCATCCAGATGATAGAATTATCTTGCCTTTGAGCAAAGGGAGGAATTATAGGATTTGTATGTTCACTTTCTGTCTGATATATATATGTGGTCCTCAATACAAACCTGTCACTTCCAAATGATGCATAATAATCACAAAAAGAGGATCAAAAGAAATGAACTCATTACATTTACTTATAGAATATAGCTAAGTGCTGAAAAACAGAGAATAGCAAACCTGATCAACAATGTCGTTGACTTTATCGCGCTCACAGTCCAAAATCACTCGCCTTTCCTTCTTTACCTCCAGATCTTGAAACAGTGAACGGTAAGTTTCATCTTTTCTGTCATTGTTAATATTTCCTACATTGATAGCAGTCACTTGCCATTTCTTTTCAGCAGCAGAATCCAGCACAGCTTGCAATGTTGATAAACCTAGTGAAGCACAGGAGAAAACAGAAGATATGACTGATAAAGCTTTGGGAATAATGAGCTTCTAGAACGTGGTTTATGAGATTACTTATTTAAGATTTCCCTGTAACTTGTTTGACCTCTCACACATTGTTAGGACTCAGAAATGAAGATATGTGTGGGTCCAATCAGTTCTTATTGCATGAAATTTCTATTTACATCACTGCAAGGAATCAGGGTAGAGCCTTGTAAGGACAAACTTTTGGTTTTGCTTCAACCTTCTTCAGAATGGGATTTTACCAGTTTCACTGATCCACTACTGGAATTCCACATGCTGAGAAAGAGGTCTTCTAGGAGAAAAGTGATCCAATTACAGCAAGAAGATCAGCTGCTTATTACGAAATGCTATTGAACTGCTTTTGTTCTCAGTGCTTGAGCAGTACTGTATTTAAATCCGGAGCAGTACTGTAATTAAACCCTGAGGTCTATGGCAAAATTCCCATGTTATGCAGTGGTGCTAATGGAGTTGAGTTGTTATTCCTGTTGCCTACAGTCATGTGCCTGATTATGAAAGAAGATGTGCCGAGATATATTTTTCCATATAGATAAAGTAGGCTCAATGCTAACAGCTACAAGCAGTCTACAGAAGTTTGCTTCCATTTTAACCTTTTGGCACGTTCCTGCCAGGAAGCTGTAACGTCTGTACAGCTGCAACTGCCTACAATATATTGTAAAAACAGTGAAGATTTTACTTGACTGGTTTTTCTTTTCAAGGATTAAATAACAGAGTATAGAAACATGAAAATTACTGCTAGAAATGAATTTCTGCTATACAACAAATACCATTTTAACAATTTCCAGCAGTACAGGAATTAGACTTGTTATGTTTAAATTSCCTCCAGAGAATTCTACATCATTCTAGAGAGCAATTTTAAGGATAGCCGATAGTATTATAGAAAAAAAAGAAAATTAGACTTTCTCACAAGCCAATTGACATTTTTGCACATTCATCTCCCCTGAAACCACAGAACACCAGGAGTCATTTCTTTGAGACAAATTTCTGACTTGGTATGTAAAGGAAGCTTCAGGTATAACTCTCATGAGAAATAATAGTGGTTATGCCCATAAACATAGAAAGAAAGCACTAAGAATTAATTTGTCTCATAGTTTGTAAATACATCATTAAATTAAGATTGGTCAGTGTTTAGCAATTCAGCTTTATCAGTGAAAATGGTAATGACATAACAGCACTGTACAAGACTGGTCATCAACAAAGGTAGAAAACAGCAGGCTTCCAAAAGCAGAAGTTCAATGATTATCTCAAATAGTTCTGGTTTTCCATGTCGTCTTTAAAGAAGATTGATATGAAGTTTTTGTATGTCATGCAATTAATATTTATTTTAAAATAATAGATAACTACAGTCCAAGGGTACATACAAACTATTTATAACATGTTAAAGATAAATGTGGAGAACTCATGCTAAAAGGAAAAGAAAATTAATGTAACCAAACTAAAAGGTGTAGGGAATATTTTAAAACACTAAAAAGCACTAAAATAAGTCTATAGCTCAAAATAATGCTTTAAATGGTAATTTAAAATAATCTAAAAAAAAACAAACCACAAAAAAAAACCCCAAACTGAAACAGATATAATCTGAATCATTGTTTCAGATCTCATTTAGTAGATTTCAGGTCCTCCAATCTGTCTATATGTTTCCTCTGAGTTAAACAGAATCTCAGTTAGGCATAAATTAATAAGGGCTATTAATGTTAATATTACCCATTACAAAGGGTTTCTATATTTTACTCCTCTGATCTTCCATTTTTCCTAGGGACTCCCTTTTCTTGGAGTGCTCTCTGCAGAGATGTCAAATGGCTGCCTGGATTTCTTGCTTTTTATAGGTGGCAGATTTTTCATCCCCATACAGTTTAGTTTATTCTGATAGCAATAACACATTGCAAAAGAATGAAAAACAAACAAAAAAAGCATTCACAGCAATACTTCTGTGGACATGGAAGCATCTGGAGAGTGGTAACAGAAGTGGGACTCTGCAGAGGAGAAAACTCCAACAACTTCAGTTGCTTTTTTTTAAACTGCAGGAATACTTCTGTTTGGGAACCTCATGGGCCTGAACCTCTTTTGGTTATCATGAGACAAACTCTTAATTCAGTGAGCTCTGAAAAGGAGGACTGAACAGAGGCTGAGTAAATTTGCAATTCTGTTACAGATAGAATCCTCCACTAACGTCACTACTTTTTCCAAAACCCACTGTTTAGTACTGGCAACACAGAGGAGGCAAGGAGGGTAAAGGACACTAATCCACATTATATGAGAGCAACTGCCATATTAAGCCAGTAATAGCTTGAACATGCATATACTGAATGGCCTCACTTCTTACAGTCAGGAATGCGATATTGCCCTGCACTTCAACCAGTCAGCCCCTAACCACAGAGGAGCTGTAAAAGTAGCGATAAATGATTCTTTTGGAGTAAGTCATCAAACTAATTCCTATTAGCTTTCACAGCTTCCATGAAGAGTAAGTCTCTCTGCCTTCATCTCACTCCTGAAGGTGGAAACATTTTAAATTATATATCATTCCTTAAATATATGTCACTGTCACTACATTAACACTTATGCAAGAGTGTTCAGAGGAATTGTGGACCCTGTGTATTCAGGGTTTGATGTCAGTTTTGCTGACTACACACTGCTTGACTCTGCAGGTTAACCTTGTGCAATCAGTGGGAGCACTGAGGAGCAACGACTTACTCAACTTAAAGGTAGGAGTTTCATGCCTTGGAGCTTGTTATCACTGGGGTGCCTTGCCACAATTAAAACAAACAAATAAGAAAAAAAGGCATAACCAAAGGGTGACTACAAATAACAATTTCATGCTGTTATTCCTGGCCAGATTCAGCCAGTGCAGCTCACAAGAAGAACCAGGTGTTTTTCAATATTTCCTAGATATAAATCACATGCAGGTCACATACTGCACACTGCTAGCTGATTGACAGAGTATTGGCTAAGCAAGTAGTTTTACATCTGTGGCTGTGGATGTTTCTGATTCTAATGTGAATTTGAAAAGGATCTGCCAGAGAAATGGGCTTAGGGTTCATCATTCCACACGACATTTACCATTGGAGGCTACATACCGGTATTAGTTTTTCTAACTTTAGGGCTTACAACAGAGATAAAGAACGGTCTTAAGGAGGTCCCTTCAGCTTCTGAACAACATAATGTATAAAATGGCATCAGAATGCAGAGAATCTAATGTCACCCCATTACTCAACAAACCATGGTGTGGCATAACCATCCGTTAAATCTAGTGGCATCTTACCATTTAATGTGCACTTAATATTCAACTCTGACCAATGAACATGCAGGTGAGCCACAAAATAGCCTTTTTAAAGGGAACAGGAGAAGGTAAGAATAGAAAAAAGTTAGCTAAGGACTACTAGGTGAGGAGAACCTGAAAACAGAACGACAATAATGGAATTCCAGAAAGGGCAGTCAAAAAAACCCCACTTCTGTATAATGCTGCTTCTTCTCAGAAAACTAATTAATGTACCACAATTTGCAAGTGATTTTTCCCAGTTCATAAACTGTTATTTTATTATTATTATTATTACAGCCATAAAAGGGCATAGGACTTGAGAAAGCTGTACCGTGGAGTAAACTGCTCACAAGCAGTGGACTTGGGTTTATCAACAACAACAAAAATCTAAGCTCAACAGAAGAGAGAAACTTGAGTATTTATCAAAAGCAGCCTCCAAAGAAGCAGGGACTGCATCCAAGATTCTCGCTTGCTTGGTACCCAACTATCAACTTTGCATGTGTAGAGTGAATCTGTGGTAGTAGATTGCCCTTCATGCTCAGATGTTTTTTTTTTCTCCTTAGACGATTCTTTAAAAAAAAGAAAAAACTTTTTATAGGAACTGTTTTACAACATGTGATTAATCTCACATTGCTTATCAGCACATACTTGCAATTCTATTAATACATACCGTAATAATTTCATTCTAATTTAAACAATTTTGTTTCTGTCCCAAAAGCTCATTTCTAAATTTAAGCTTACACTTACACTTGCTGCAGGTAAATATTCCTTTCCTTGTTTACCTTCRTAATACTAATTCAGCATTTCAGTGAGATACACCTAGCAAAGAGCATGGAGATAAAAAGTACCACATCTTACCTCTGTCACTGTCATACAAATATGCAAACTTGGTCCACTGATAGTATTCGATCAAGCTAAGAAGAGCTCCCTTGAGGTCAGGTCTCATCTGAATGACAAAAGGATGTGTTCCATCTGTTGGGAAGCTGGGAGTTATGAAGGAAACATGAAGAGTCCCACAGAACGATGTTATGGTATTTACAGACTTCTTGTCATAGAATCCAAAAATAGCAAAGACTCCTCTTGAAAACTGGGAGCAGACTAGGAGGGAGAAAGAAAAACAATTAGGTGGGAGAATTTTTTCAAAAAATGTATTGAAAACTCTATCACATATATTTACGAGAAATAATGAAATTGTCTGATCACATAAATACCAGGAGAAAACAGTAATATTCTGCTATGGAGATTATTATTTGTTAGTATTATTAATCAGTAATATAAAGCTTCCGCTAGAAACAACAACAACAAAAAAAAGTCAGAGATGTGGTTCACATTCCTAGACAATTAATTTAGAAATAAAACTCACCAAGGTATTCTTAAATTCAATTATACTGTAAAGAATAGTGATGCAAACATCAATGGCAGTTGTAATTTATAAAATGAGTCATTATGACAACACTCAGTATTATGGAAATAGATAACTTTTTGTCATGTTAAAAATAAATTGGCTCTGAGGTCAAGACTCACTGAGCTTTTTGCAAAATATCTTAAATAACTTTCAGTTTGGGGAAATATAAAGCCAAAACTAGAAGCAAATCTATTAACAGCAGAAAAGTAAGAAGTTTATTTGCTTTAAAACCCTTCCGTTTCAAGGCGTTATTTTAATTCCTGCTTTGTAGGACTCAGCAGAAGCTGGTCCTTCTGAATGACACTTGCGGTCATGCTGCAGAAAGAATAACCTCCTAGGTGTAAATAACGTGCTGATTATTCACTTTTTGTCACTGGAGACAATTCAAGCCAATTGATGAATGCTGCCGACCACCACAGCCTGTGTAAAATAGCCAGTTCTTCTGGGTTACCCTCTTTGACAGTGCAGGCTATACTAGTGCCTAAGTTCTAAAACCAGGGTACAGTAAGGAAATGTTCATCTCTGATTAATTCTCATTTATCACCTATACATTCTTTGGTTTGCACATAGTCACCTTGAACAAGAGACATCCTTCTAGAGAAAACATTGAGTCAGCCTCGTTGCAATCCCTGCTACACCTGACCTGCTTATAGATATAAATGACAGTGTAATTGAAGCTAATCTTGCCCAGCTATTTAGTGCACTAATCCTTGAATATAATTGACATAAGGGCAAAAATAAGTTGAYTTATTTTTAAAATTTCTCAGATTTGAATTAACATTAATACAATATTTTCTCTTTTAAAGTTATCACATCTTTAATTTTTTAAAAAATAACATCCCTTTATGCTTGTTATTATTCATTGCTATTCTCTTTTCATGGCTTTGCTTATCTATCTTTGCTACCACAGTCATCTCTCATAGCCTAATTATTTCTATTCTCTAACTAAAACCACCTAAACAGTATGGGTGAAATTCTGAATCTGCCACTTTCAACAGTTATCACCTATTAACTTTAATTAGGTCAGAATTTCACCTCAGGTGAGAGAATACAAGTGATTAAAAAAACTTGATGAGTAATACCACTTTACAAAAGGATGCTGCAGGTTTTCCAGGGCTAGGGTACAACATGGTCAGACCTCTTCCGTTCCAACTGCAAATTGTTATGTAAAGTTCCAATATTTATCTCAAGTGTATTAAGGGTATAACACTGTATAAAAAAAGGTTTCTGAAAAAAGCTGTGAATTTTCTGAATAGCTTTTCTGTTTAAGTCACTGGAACTCCTTGTTCTATTCCAAATCAGTATGCTCTCTCTGAGACAAAACCAACTCACTACCTCCCCACACACTCAAGAACAATTGTTTCCCATCCGCAGCAAAGGCTAAATACTTTCTGAACTTGCTACAATAAAGGTGTTAATGTCTTATAATCCATCTTCAAAAATGCACGTTAAAATAAAGCACCAGTTTACATTTGGATCCCTGGGCAAGAATTCTGCAGAAGACTGTTTCTGGCATGCTACTGAGTGGTATTAAACCACTTTAATGCTGCATGTAAGGTGACAGAGACAACAACAGTGTCATCCCAGGATCACTGAAAAATAAAAAAGTTTTATGCCAGTATTGCTGATTCCTAGGATGCTATCACATCTCCTGTCACACTGCTTTTCTTCAATCACCAGTCAATGGTTTTAGGCATAGATGAAATAACACTGCCTACAACAGCCAACAACCAGGGCCAGCTGCCTGCACCAGAAAATTTGAAAACCATAGATGGTGCCTTCTTAGAAGCTCTACTGCCACCTCTAATAGAGAAAAGCCTGGCTCTTTGGAGCACTGTGCTCCAATCTCTGGCTCAGTTCCTCCCCCATCCTTCCCTCCCCTTCCTGACATTGGAGAGATCTGGACCTGTCAGGCTCAGCTAAACATCTTTTGGGTAATGAAGTTCAATCTGCCCATGCTGTTGGGAAGTTTTAGTTAAGGCTCTGTCCTGGCTCCTGAACTCATGTAACTAAATAGATCTCAACTTCCATTTAAAAAAAACCACTACACTTGGAAAAAGAAAAAAAAAAAACCAACACAAAAACAAAAAAAAATCATCACAATTATTTGTGATAGCAAATAAGAAAAGCCCAGATTACTTATGCTAGGCTTCAAATGAACTGCGGGCATGTACTGGGTCTGGCTGGGGTGGTGTCCACTTTCCACATAGCAGCCCATATCGTGCTGTGTTTTGGATTTTTGGCCAAAACAGCATTACTAACACATCAATGTTTTAACTATTGCTGAGCAGTGCTTGCACAGCATCAAGGCTTTCTCTTTTTCCCTCTGCCCATCCCAGTGAGTAGGCTGGGGGTGGGCAAGAAGTTGGGAGGGGACACAGACAGGCCAGTCAACCCAAATTGGTCAAAGGGATGTTCCATGCCATATAATGTCATGCTCAGCCATTAAACTGGGGTAGAGGAAGAAGAAAGTGGGGGGCTCTGACTTCCAAGGTGGTTGTTGCTTGGAGACTGGCTGGGCATCAGTTTGCTTGTAGGAGGGGATTAGTGATTGCTTTTGCATCAGTTGGGTGAGGATTTTTCTCCCCTCTTTCCTTCATTTATTAAACTGTCTTTATCTTGACCCACAAGTTTTCTCACTTTTGCTCTTCCTATTCTCTCCTCTGTCCACTGGGGGTAGCGGGGAGTGGGCGAGCAGCTGTGTGGGTGCTTGGCTGCTGGCTGGAATGAACCCATGACAGGGCAAAAGGTGTTATTCCACCTTCCACCCCCAGAACAGACCTGTTAATACCGCTGGCCTGCACTCAAAGATGTGAAGGAGTTCTGTACCCCTTCAGTGACACAAACATGCAACCAGTCTACTCTTCAGAAGAAAAATGCTGTTCTTTCAAACTGAACATCCTCCCTGACATGGCACAAACTCACACTACCTCTCTTCACTAGTTAGTTACTGCCTACTGACCAAACACAGTTCTCTGGGATTAACACAGCGAACAGCTCTCCATTTAATAGTCTTTACACCTGGTAAATCACCAGTCCTTACATGTATGTGCCATCTCCTGGGGAAGATGGGTAAAATTGGAATTTTGATCTCCTCTCCTGCACAAAGTGAGAGACAAGTACAAAGCACCACCTCCAGCTGGGTAAGTCAAGTTACTGCAGTTCTAGCTACATACAGGAGCTGCAGCTTAAAAGCTGAATTCCACACACATGTGTATTCAATCCTGGCAAATACTAAGATAAAAGCAAAAACATTTTGTATTTTTAAAATTATTAATAAACCTGCCACACAGATATAAAGTCTCATTTAATTCAACCAGGGCCCCCTGGATGTGAGATCAAAACTCTTTCTAACACAAATCTTGAAATTAAGGACATAACACACATTAGCAAATATTAAGCTATGTGAGTCACCCAGAAAATCAGGATCAACTTTAATCCAGGTGAAACTAAATTTTCATCAGCAGTGATCAGTGCCACAGTTGTACACTGAAGAACCTCGGTGCTGTGCTTTTGTGTGTGAAATTCCACTAAWGATAAGTGGGAGGGCACCTATGCCATGTAATAAAAACTTGCTAAAAATAAGCATTTAGACTTTGTCTCAAGACAAATGCTTGCAATTGTTCTGGAGCATTTGGTCTCGCAGGAGCAGGAGGGATGGTATTTCCAAATATATAGTGGTGATCCAGTGGATAATGCAGAAAGTGTAATTGTTTTTGGCAGGATTCCCACCTTAGACTAAGTCTACAGTCATGTTGTTATTGCTGGGAGACATTAGTTTTATAATGGTGAATCACAAGCTGTTCACAGTTATTAGATTAAAAAAGTCATGATGATTAGGACTCATAAGCCATTGAAACATGAAAGGTCTATTTTATTAAAGACATTAGAAGCATCTGCCAGGATTCATCTCTTTCAAGCTCTTCTGTATTAATTGTTTTTCTTTGGGTTTATGTTGTCCTTTCTAGAAATAGTCAATGGCCTACTTAGCAACAAGACAGCAAGAATATAGTATGCTCATTTTGTCATCACTTTTCTAGAGAGACTCACCTAGAATGGCAAATAACTGGGAATTCCAAGAAACAGTAAATAATTAAAAGTACCTGAAAAACAACAATTCCCAGAAGGTTTTGTTATAGTTAAGAATTAAGTATTTTACATTTGACTTCTCCTTGTTCTTCTACTAACATAGCCAGGCAAAAACCTAGTTTGCCCTTGTTTTCCAGAACACTGAAAATGTGTCCTCATTTTTTCTTCCAAAAGCTAGGGCCCGGATTTGTTCAACAACAAAATTAGGCTTAAGCCTGCAATGAGAAATAGGTGCCTTGCCAAAGGAGGGCCAAAACTACTTGCTCAATTATTAACTCTTCTATTGTCAACTACATCTGTTTCTTCTCAGACCTCCTTTTTACCATGATGCACTCATACCTTTCTCTCTTTCACATTTTCTCCATTTCACTATCCTGTTTTTTCAATGAATGAACTCTACAGGCTAGATAACCTGATATTTAACCCTGTGGCCACAACTGGTTCTCCAGAAACAAAGAAATAAAGCAACATACATTCTTTGCCTCTCATCATATAGAACATATTTCTGTGATGCATATCATCTTATACTTAAGACTCAAAAAGTGTCAATTGAAGAGGACATTTGAAAATTCTAAATATAAAAATATTACAAATACGCTTAGCTTTACACAATGAAGTGACGCCAGTTTAGGAATGATAGTTCATTTTCATGACTGAAGAACTAAATCTTTAGAGGCATAAAATCACTTAGAAACAGTTGCATTTGAATACATATGCTTAGAAACTATTCCTGATCTTCCTAAGCCAAGATTTCCTTTCCAAAGGGAGAGTAATGAACCTAATCATTGTTTACATTCAGGAGCAATTAAATTGGAAAAAGAAAATTAGCAAAATGCTCACTTAACTTACTGAAACAAATGTCTAGTAGTACCTGCATATAGGTAAGTTTCCAAAAAGTGTTACTATGACTCTTAACATTCTTCTAACTTTTCCAAGTATTTCTGTATTTTTGATACTTGGTTTCTGTCCAAAGATGAAAATTTAAAATTACTGAGAAAGTATTTGCCATTTGGTGCTTAGATTTTAAATGCTGTCTAGTATTAATCTGGCTTTATATGTTATTTTATTAGACTAACTTGGTTTACTATAGTGCTAACAAAACTGTTTTAATATTAACACAGGGAAATAAGTCTTCAGTGCATATTATTTAAACACGCCCAACAGAATAATCACTCTCTTACTTCTAAGAGAAAGAAAATACGGCACAAGTGTAAAGAAAGAGTCAAGCACTGCCTCTGCAAAAGAGGACCAAAACACAAAGGAAACGCTCGTTGGTCTGAAAAGTTGATAGATGAGTCAGAAGTAGCCAGGAACAAGACGTGGAAACCGAATGCCCAGTTGGTAATTTCAGCTTCTGAAAGGCGACATTAAGAACAAGCAGACAGTAGAAAGGAACTACAAACAATAGATGGAACAAAAGTAGCAAAAAAAAAAAAAGCAAGAACCACAGCTGCCAAAAGAATTCACATATGAGTGAAACTGCATCAGAAAATCATTATGAAAATAAAAAACAATACGGACTGCTTCCAAAGCCATTAAGAAAATTACAGCATGGCAGAAAGCATATTGTATACACTTTTATAGACTAAAGAATTTTTTTTGTAGTAATGTTATATATAATCTGCATGGTCTGTTTTACCCATTCAGATTATACTATTACCTTCTAGATGTGAGAGGTAAACTTCTCTTCAGGAAGAGTGAATAAGACACGGGGAATCATGTAAGTCCATCCAAAGTGTTATTTAGAACCATGAAGGAGTATGTATTTAAACCACACAACTTGAGATGAAGTTACTTTTTCTAGGGCCATCATAGGCTAACTAAAATTGGGAAAAAACAGTTCCCCAAGGCTCAAAGAAGAGCATAACAACAAAAAGATAAGGCAATGGACCAAAGCTTCATGCTAGGATTCAATAAAACATGGACACAGAAACCAAATAAAGGCTGGCATTTTAAAATCCCAAGACATCCTTTACCAAAGCTGAGAGGCAAACCAACGCCAATTATAACATCAATAGCAATCAGAACTAAAAATACGCTGTACTTCTGGATAACAAAACACTGAATTACACAGAAAAAGACCTTCCTTTTTGTCTCTTTTTGGGATTTTTAATTCCAGCACCAATAAATGTGGATTTTTATCTTATTTTGAGCATTTAAGAAAATCCACATGCCTGGAATTATAGCCATTCAATACTGATCTAAACTGTGTATTTTCCTCTTTGCAGACTGTGCATATACACATATATCATGGTAAAAAAACAGACCCCACTGGGAAAGATAAGCATCGAATATTGAGTTCACACACAAGAATAAAGAATGATGTGGACCTCATAAATACTTCAGCGATGAGTTCCTCACCTGTACATTCAGCGTTAAAGCACAAAACACAACTTAGAGCAACAACCAGGCAGTTAGCAAACAAACAATCCGTGACAGAAAGGGGCCCTCAGTTTTGCACAGAGATGACTAGAGAAATTCTCACAGCCTCAGAGAGGAAAGAAAGCAAAATTTAAATCCTGAGGCTGGAACATCTGCAGAGGACAGTTATGGTGGAGCAGGTACAAAGGATGTTTTTCTGCCTTTTCTGGCAGAAATGTGGTCATCAGTTATTGCTACAACCTGAACTGTTTGTTCAGAGTTTATGGACCGAATGGAACTTTCCACACCATGTTATTAGCAAAAGTGACTTTGATCATTGTGCAAAATTAGAGTCAAAACCTGGGTTGCTGCAGTACAAAACAAGCTCAAAGACCAGAGAGGCAGATTAATCTATTTCAACCAGTCAATCATACTTCACACAGAGGAAAGAAACTTTGTGCCAATATGGGATTTTTTAAGCATGAACAAAAAAGCCCTCAAGTTAGTGGCCATCTGTTAGGAAAGTACATGATGATATGGCACAGCTTCTCTATATGCTCATGCTGCAATAATGAAGGTGGTAAATAAACATCATATTCAGATTGAAACAACAGGTCAGAAAAACAGTCTATTTCAATGACAGTTGCATTCAATTACATATTGCTTGGCTGTGTACTGTAGCATTTGAAAATCTTTTTCATTGCTAGAACAATTACCATGATGCAAAAGAAATCATTGCACACACTGCTGAAAGAACCATGTTAAAACCATTATGCTTTTACGAATAAAATAAGGTTCCTGTAATAAAATTAAAATGCAATGCAAGTCTTCTCATGAAAAAAATTGCCCATATTCCACACAATTCTTACACAGCTCTTCCCAGAACTGTTAGGATCCTAGCGTATTTGTCTAAATCCCCATTACTGCTAGCTGAAGGAGATATAATGCTTCCTGAACCCTGAATCTGGTGACCTGGCAACTCTGTTAAATAACAGAAATGTAACTTTATCTTGTCTCCAAAAAACTGTTGTCTCCAAAATCAGGACATTCTTCAGGAAGCTTCCCTCCCCTGGCTCCCTTCTTTCTCTCCTCCCACTACCCCAAATAAAAACCATGCTATTTCCACTTAATTACATAAAATTTAACTCCTTTATTTCCTTCAAATCTAAGAACTCACCTTGCAAATCTGCCTGTCTGGCTTTCTGACTGTGTTTGTACCTCTCCCAACAATTACAACCTTGCAGTAACACAAAACTGTGAGTGTCCAACAAAGTATTACCCCCTAGATGTAGAAGCAGGTAATCAAATCTAAGAAGAGACTACTGGCTTTTCAGTGCCATGCTGCAAGTCATGGAGAAGTCAGCTCTTTCAGGGCCAGGCTCTTAGTCTGTGCAATCAGCATAATGCTGTTGAATTTAACAGAGCCAATATAATTTATCCCAACTAAAAATGTGGTTCTCCATTTTTAGCATGACCATTTTCACGAACTTTTCAAACCAGAAATGTTATATACAACAGAATGCTCATCATCTCCTCTTCCCCTTAATCAGCATTGCTGGAAGCATCTCTTTTCTACATTTCATTAAACTAATCATCTTCCAGTTCCCAATAAAATATCATTGTGTAAAACTGTGTATTTGAAAACTTGTAAAAGGATTTGGAAAGGGATAAAATTAACTTGGTAGGTACAACTACTTTTTGTTAAAATGTCGGCAGATTGGGATTCAATTTATGAAACTTGTTTTTCTTTTCTTGAGCTAGAAGGGCCAACAATCACTCCTGAACAGATTGTCTAACATTGCCTGAGAACACCTTACACCATCTAAAAGGAAACACGGTTTCAGCACCGAGTTTCTCTGTTAGAAGGATAGGAATAGCTATGAGAAAAGACTCTGAAGCTGACTTGTAAAAATACTAAAAAAAAATCAGAATAAATCTTAAGGAAACTGCTATAAGGAATAAAGAGGATTTCCTGAGGCAGAGAAGGTATAGCAGAAAATACGTAAGTGATCTGTTACTCTCAGAAGACTTCATACTACATTTTTAAAGGAACAAACTGTTATTTTCCAACTGGTCATTTGTGACCTGCCATACACATTATTCTGAGAAAGTCACATGTTTAGTCCTAGACATTTATTGCTTACATATCTCTCTCTGAAATGATGCAACTGGGAGTCTACTTCATTCACCCAATGGAGTACAGCCTACATCTTGTCGCTTCAGCGCAGCTAGCACTGTAGCATGCAGCTGTACTGCAACAACCTCTCATACCTACCCTAAGGTCTCAGTCCCTCCAGATGGCTGAACCGGATTTTAAAATAAATCATCTAACTAAAAATTTTGGCATAAACATAACTCTGCAGAGAGGAGTATCTCACACAAACTAATGATTAAATGTAACAATAAGCAAGACAAGAGACCTCGATTCCCTACACTGTCTTGGGTCTAAGCTTCTACCCCTCGTAGGAAAAACGATGGGCCTCTTCTACCTGCAAAAACTTCTACCCAGCATTGTTCCAACCTAAACCACTGACCCACAGCAAAGGGTCATACTTATAGGCTTATACTTACATGTGATTTTTTTGTGGCTTTTTAGGCTGCACTTCCAGACAAAGTCTCATTTCCTGTAACGTCTTACAGATTTATGACGTTCATTGGGATAATCAGCTGTTAACCTAATTGCTGGGCTTTATTTGTATTTACAAATGGTCTAATACTCACATCACACAGCTTCCTATCTGCATGCCTTATTTTTTCAATGACTATAGAAATAACAGAAGCATTATTTATTTGTGAATTATTCAAATACCATTCAATAAACATTATTAGTAATACAAATCAGAAAAGCAGTAAAATCCTCTTAATTAGGACACCCTAGTGAACAGCTTATTGTCCTGATTATATGACTTTTTTAATTAAGAGAAGAAGTTATTCAAAAATAAAACAGCATGGAGAGCTTTAAAATGATAAAAGTAAAATGAGCGCTCATTGCAAGCACAGGAAGAAAATTGATATTCCTTGCCTCTCCTTTGTTAGTGCCTTTAATCTTTAACAACTTGATGCATTTCAAAATGCATCAGAAGTTTCTAACTTTTTAGCTCCTATTTAGGAAAATTCAGTTTAGCACTGGTGGAATAAATTCTTGTTAACCAAAACTTACAAAGATGTGATAAAGCATATCATTACCAGTTACTTTAACAAAGCAATGATTCATCCTTCAAAGTGGAAAATACTACAATATATGCTTCACTGTGACTGAAATTACAGTTCCAGATTTTTTCCTCCTGTGTTCAGATCTCACAGGAGCAGAGCTAATTACCTTAGGTGAAGTTTTACACTGTTTAACCTCTAAGTTTTACCTATATTAGCTGAACTAATTTGAGCACCTACGTTGTACTGCATGCTATGTATAGACATGCACATACACTACATCAAACTAAAAATAAAATCATGTATAGAGGAAACCTGTCCAACATCTAAAACAGTGTGAAAACACGTTTCCACTCAGCATTGTGATAGTATCTGAGCGTAACAGTTTCCGGGCCTTTAAGTTCTCTACAGCAAACCTCCTGTTATATGATGTATCCTCTCTCACTAAGTTTTGCAGAGGCTTACAGAATTACTAGATTGGGCTTTATAAACATATGCCATTCACCCACCCTAACTGCTGTTTCTGTGGTGAGCCCAAGTCATCACAAAAGAAAAAAAAAGGAAAGACATTGTATGGCCTCATAGTTTCAAACCACACCTCTTCCTTTAGCTGAACAAAGTAGATCTCAATGTCAGGAAACTGTCTGCTGTGCATATAAGATCAGTAACTCGTTGTTGGAAAATGAGCTTTTTCACCATAAGGATTTGGTTTTATGCTTTAAAAATTTATCATAATTTAACTGAGATAAATAATCATTAAAATATTTACCAACACTATTTAGTAAATACTATTTAGTAAATTTGCTTTAGTAAAGCAAATAAAGCTTTGCAATTTCCCTTGCAAATAGTCACCTGAAATTGACCCTGTTTATTAAGAGCTTCTAGGCACAGATTTAGTCAAAACAATGGTCTTTTCCAGGCACGTTTACATCACAGAAATGAAAATCCACTTCTCCTTTGTATCAAATATCAGAAAAAAGTGTTTAGTATAGCATCCTTCCAGAAAACTGCAGGTTCAGGGAGATGCATCAACTTAAAGCAGCTCATGACAAGCCCCCTAGAAACAGATTACTGCCATTACAAAAAAAGAAATTACCACCTGCACTGCACATCAAAAAGCCAGACTAAGGATCTAGTCTGAATGCCCCAGTCCCTTGGAGACCTATTCATAGCATATACTGTGCTCTGGTCATTCATACTCTGCCTTTAACTATGTGTATGTTAGCAAGCAGTGCACTGCCTTAGGTGCACATCTGTAGAATGGAAAGTTGGTACTGAAGATTGAATATATGAGTTTCAGGGGTTTTACTTTGGGCTAACTTTAGGTCATCCCGTAGACTAAATGCCCACTAGCAGTTTGAGTGCATTGGTGGAACTCCAGAAACACATCCTCCAGTTGAGTTTATTTCAAAAAGAATGTGGTTCCTTGTGCTCCTAAGCCACTCCATAATGAGAACCAAGCAGCAGAGTCAGGGTTGATTAGGAAGTTTCCCTAAAAAAAAAAAAAAAAAAAACAAACATCCTTAATCCAAACAGAAACACTCAGGTGGAGGCACCCATGTATTTTCAGCAGGTATGAAAAACATATTTCCATTTGGACAGAAGTAAAATTTGATATGACGGCATACCAATAGAACTGGTTATGTTGGGCTGCGTAAATTTAGTGTCAGTTGAGTACTTTGGGTTCTTTCACTGACAACATTCTAAAAAGGAGTTTACCCCAAGAACAGAAGTATTAAGCTTCAAGTCTTCTTCAACTCCCTGTTCTTAACAGATACTTAATTTTTCACACTGATATATGAACAGGTTATATGAAAATATATATATATATATGAACCAGCTCCCACAAAAAAAACCCCAAAAGATATTCTGTTTACCCCTGTTGACATCTTGCACAGTCCTACCATTAGTGTCTCGTTCGGTGTTTTGTTTGAAGTCCTAATTGATTGAAATAATCCTAAATGTCTCACTTCCCAAAGAAATATTACCTCTCTTCTCTCTTGTTATTGTTAAAAACTCCTGACTTTCAAACAAGTGTCATGATTTGGGTGTCTGTTTCATGAAGTGAACACCAGGCATTGGCAAAATACAGTAAATCATGCTGTAGGTCTTGTAGACTGATTTGTTATACTTACAAGTGGCTAATTAAAATTTCTAGCACAAGCCAGCTGGAGTGGTTGCTGCGCATTGCAGAGAGAGTAGTCCAGTCTTGAATAATGAGACTTCAGAGCTATAAAACACAACCGAGCTCCTACAGTTTAAAAAACTACTGTGCCTCACCTCTACTAACATCTTCTTACTTTTGGCAAATCAAACTGGTTTTATTTGTAGACTGAAAACATTTCTTGCCTCCTCATAGAAATATCAGAATGATAAAGTTTTGAACGACACAGGCATTATTCTTTCATTGATGAAGACCACAAATCTCATAGCTAAGAAACAGCAGCTTCATCAGCTGCTGAAGTTCAAGTTAAACAGCTAAGACTTTTTGCTCTATCCTAACACTGAAGGGAAGAATATGCTTTCTAGTGTTTCCCCTACTTGCAATTCAGTAGCTATGTCAAATTTTGGATAATATGGTTGGGGGTTTTGTATGCTTGCTTGTTTTGGTATTTTTGCACTGTTAGATCAGGAAACAACATTTAGATTATTCCAAATGATGATTATTAAAAATACTATTTATCTCTATAAGCCACACTTACTGTATTTAACTGAAATGCTACCTACATTATGGTAACTTTGTTCAGGGTAATCTAGTACCTCACACTGTTTGCCCAGCGTAATCAGTTTTTGCACGTACAGCATTCTAACGCTTACAGCATCAGGCTTTTAAAATAGCTTCTATAAATACACCTGATCAGCATGTAATGCAACAAAATACAGCATTYTGTAGCATATGGCATGCAAAGCAGTGAAGTGAAGGGCATGCCTACATCTCAGCTGTGGCATGCCACCTAGTTTGTTCCATACCACTTATTTAACCATATGGCTCATCCTAGGTGGCAAGCCACCACTAAAGCACAGGTGTGCATTCTTTCACTCGAATTCATGACCCATGCGACAAAGCTGAAATCAGCTCTTCTAATCACATATTCAATGTCAGTTCCGTTGTACAAATTTACTTAGGGTTTACTACAAGAAACAACAGAAATTCTGCATAACACCTGCGTATGACAAAATACTTAATTACATTGAGTACTGTTTAAAAACATTTCCCTTTGGAGAACAAGGCCTGATCTAAAGCTCATTGACAGTGATATAAACCACAGAACAAGGATGATGCATTTAAAACGACAAATTCACAGTGTCTGACCAACAACAAATGGGTTCTTCAACTTCCTCTGAAACAAAGTCATCAGTATGGAATCAAAATCTCATTTATTCTGGCTCACTTGTCAGTGAGGCAAACCTGAAAATTTCAGCTCACAGGTTTTCCCCAGTCTTGGCTCTTCCAAGGTTCTTATTTCAGAACTGCTCTGCCTGCGAACTAGATCCTCACCATTAACGCATTCTTTCTCCCTTGCTTCCCACCTGGCTAGAAGCAATCTGTTTCAAGAAGTCTGCTGAGCTTACTAGGCTTCGTCCCCTAAAGGACCACAAATTGACAGAAAGGTATTTCAGACAAACACTGCCAATTTGTTACAGTATCACAGGTACCCTCTAATGCTTCATAAATCAGAAAAGGCTTAAACGCATCAAGAGTTTTTTGCTGCTTTCTATATTAAGGCACATTWAAAATGTTGTAAATCATCTAGCTGAATCTATTACATAAACCAATATTGGGATTTCTTCCCACCCCCCCCCCAGCTCTTTCACCTTTTCATCAAGCATCCTTTTTTGGAAATACTGTGAAATGCCTTGCCCTGAAAACAAGAAGTGCCTCAGTTCATCCTCTATGAAACACAGAAAACAGATAAAGCCAATTTCAGAGTTGTCCTGAGCAGAGCTGGTGTTTCAGTACCTGAAATTACCATTGGAAATATTTGCAAGAACCACCATTTTATTATGCAAACATATGAAATACAGTAACAGCTTAATCTTATTCTCATTGGAGTCATTGGAAGTTTTGCTATTTACTGAAACAGGAAGCAGATCAAACACGAGAAGCTTAATAATCCAAGCTCACTCACCATTGTGCAAATAGCACTTGACTAATTCAAGGTACCATTGTAACATACAGAATGGCTCTGTGCAGGAAAAAGCGAAGCCTCACTCTTCACAGGGATAGAAAACGTTTCTACCACAGAAACCCTGGGAGCAATCCATCATGCCCGTGTGCCAGTGCTGGTTGAAGAGCAACAGGATGGGGCTCTGTGCCCAACACACCCTCAGCCATCAGGGCTCAAGTCCCCACATAACTCACCCCCTTGCAGACACCCCAAGTAAATCCCACTGAAAATGCGGTTCTCCGGTCAGTTTACTGAAATCAATGATTCTATACAGCTATGAGTTTACAGCATCAGGCAGAGCAATTCTGTGCATAGATATATTTGTTTTTAATGAATCCAGAACAAAGTTGTATTTTTATAGTCTTTACCTTTACTAAGATATTTTATGTAACAGTGAGAATAAATTTGTTTAGACAATAATAAATAACAGAGGAGATAGAAGATAGTGTACATTTTGCTGCTGTCAGATAAATGCTAGTCAAATACCTCATCAACCCTTACTATGAAGACACACTGCCAGAATGGTAGAGAAATTTTGAACCTTTACAAGACACTTTAACCATATGTCTTGATCAATTTATATGCAGATCCCTTCCCTCAGCAGAACTTTTCTGCAGAAACTGTTAGCCTGTATTGTTGAACTGAATCCAGTACAATAGGAGTGAATATAGGAACTGTTCCCTTTTAACTTGAATGGTGATAAAAATGCAAATCAAATAAAAGTATTTTTTAAAGCAGCCTGCAGGTTTTATATGTACCTGGCAAATCATAAAAAGATGCATATTTACAGGTTTTTTTAAAAAAATAAATACAAGAATTAGACAAAAAATATAGTTAAGTAAACTGATTGTAAATGTAAATATAAATCATATAGTATCTTGAAAGCTGATGTGAAAAAGAACAAGGGGAAGGGGAAAAAAAAAAAAAGGAAGAAAACCAAAGGCTGCTGGAAGTCAGAAATAAGGCACAACCTCTCCTCCTTTTCTGCTTAATACAGTATCCTGAGGCTTGAAGTCACTACCTTATAGTATCTTAAAAGTCATGTAAGTAGAAAACTGTGCCAAGAACAATTGTGGACAATTATGCAATCCTAACATAAAAATCAGGTTCGTTTTCATGACTATGAAATCTGCATGCAATGCATAAGATGTATGTATGCTTTCTATATTCAAAAGACAATTTGAAAATATTTTCGAAGTAAATGGACTACTTTTTATTTGTTTTGAATTACTTACGTAAATATGGTGTACATTAAAATACTGCAGACATATCGCTTATTACATAGTTGCTAATTTCAAAGAAGGTATGCATTTTTTGTTCTTAAAAATATAAAATATTTTATATTGCTTTTGTCACTAGTTTAAAAAGGTAGAATGTGCTGTAAAATATGCTAGTTAGGGACTTAACCTAAAATCAATGAATTATTTGCCGTAAGTAGGCCCAATTACATGAGCTTTCAGAGAAAAATAGTATTGTATTCCACACAACAATGCCAAAATAGATTAATAACCTTCAGTGTAAAATAAAAGTTCAGAACAATATGGAGCAGGGATACAACATAAAAGGCTAAGCAACAGTGTTGATGGCAAAAGGTTTAACCTGCTTCACATAAATATGGGAGATAAATGACTTTATGTAAATGTAACTAGTCACAGCTTTCCTTGACAAATTCAAATGACAACCATGAAAGTCAAATTTTGAGCAAGCATGTGCTAAGTACCTTAGGCAAAGGATATCTCAAACATTATTTATCTTTTATGTAAAAATGTGACTTGGCCTGTCTTTATCACACATACTCCATTAAAAAGCTTACTCTGTCTCAGATTCCTTTTGGGGGATACCAACTCAGGCTGTGAAACTGCATTAAAATGACGGTTTAAAGAATGATTTATTCAAAGAATGGTGTAATGGTTAATTTTCTTTTACTTTCAACTTCTTTGTTTGCCCTTTTTAATTTTTTCAGTCCTTTCTATTATTACCACGGTAGCGCTGCAGTAAGTGTTGAGTTCTAAACTGTCCATATGGCTAACTTTTTGATTGGATTAAAAAAACTTGCTATCAGTTTTATACAAAATCACAGGCAGTAGAGATGACTAAGACTGCAACAATCTTCTCATCTAAGTCACTCTCCTTCCAGGGCAGGACCATGTCTTTGACCCACTGGCATCTCCTACTAGACACTTTCACCAATCATGAAGGAGTCTCATATCCACTACGGGAGCTAAGCAATGAAAGCTGTAACATTAAATGACATAAAGTACATTAAAATTCTCTTTAGGCACTAACATACAGAAATGAAGGSGGTTTAGTTCACCAGAGCATGCCCTTGTTGGGAGGTTTTAAAATGCACATTAACTTTACGACTTTAGCTAAGCCATCCTAATTTTTGTTGGGTACGTCTATGTAGACAATCTCAGAGTTTCAATCATTGCAAAAGGAAAGTCTTTTAACCTACACGTTATCATTAATGGATGCTAAGCTGCAGTTACTGCACAGTATCAGCAACACCTTTTACAGGGTGGTTTTTATGTTTAAGCCCTCAGTAACATTTCATAGAGAGGTATTTGGGAAAAAAAAAAAAATCCCCTTTCTAGTACCTTAAAAAAAAAAATTATCTAAGAAGTTGTATTTATAGTTATTACCAGCAGAAATTGTACCAGAATTAATGACACTCTTTTGATTATGACAGCATAACTCTCCTGTGGACATTCTTATTCTGGAATCCTCCTTAAGAAATAAAGCTTCACTACAAGTAAAAAAATTTTAGCCGAAATATTAGACTTGCTTTCAAAGGCTGTAATAAAGGCCAAACAGTCATAATATTAATTAGTGGACTAAAAAGTTAAATCAATACAGTATAGCGTAGATCAAAGAAGACTTGTGCCCTAATGTTCTCACAGCAGACTGTACAAAATTCTATGGTTTTTATTTTTTCAGTACCATTAGATGTACCTTATACTTACCTCATTCCACAGTGTGAGGATGTTTATGACAATAGTGACTGAGCTAATGTAACTTTCTATAAATAAAGAAGGAGAAGCCAGAAAAGAAAGGCAAAACCATTAATTGCAAATGGAAAGAGGGAGACAGATGAAACAAGAAAGGGAAAAAAAAAAAAACAAAAAAAACCAAAAAAAGCATAATTTCTGTGAAAGGTAAAGGCAAAACCAAGAAAGAACAACTGCAAAATCATCACTGGAAAAGTGTAATTCATCCAGTTAAAGGACTTCATTGCACATTCCTTGCTGTCTTCTCCTGCCAAAGAGCTTAACCATTGAAGATGTCCCTTTTCTCTTTCTGTACTATAGCTAGAAATAATGCTGTGTCATTGCTGACAAGCTGCTGTTCTCAGGGGTGTTCTTCAACTGAAAGTCCTACATACACTGCTTTTCTGTCTCCCTTTAATATAACATGACCTCAACCACTTTCAGTTTCAGCACCAAAAGTTGCACAGCCTTACAATACTTTGCCTCTTGAACAGTTAAGCTCCTTGGCAACTGACATTTGTAATTACCTGAAACTGTGCAGAACTTGTACTATTTGATAATGATACCAAGCACAAGGAAGTAACGTCTTTGCTTTACGATACAGGAAAAGACTAGTCTGCGTCATGATGCCAGCATCATCTAGATGAGTCACACTAGCAGATTAAGTGGGGCACCCACACCAGAGTGGGGCATCGAGAGTACAAGAGCAGCAGAATGTTTTTCTAGATTTTTAAGCAGCAATAAAACCAACAGTGGGACTAACACCTTAGAACTCATTAAAATTAACAGAAATCCTTCTAGGGGTGACTCTTGTAACAGAAGAAATTAAGGAAAGACTTCCCTTTGTGTTCAAAGGCCTGGAATATCTATCATTGGAAAATCAATTCTATTTACAAATGTAATGACAGTAGTGAACCACCATTACTATAATTAACTATATAATCTTTAGTGGAGAACCACCTTCTATGTATGGCATGTTTCAGTCTCATTTTAATAAAAATGAAGGCAGTGTTGAGTGGTTTAGGTGAGTGGTTTCAGTGGGGAAAAAAAAACAAATCGTATGTGTACTGTGAATAGAATTAAGATCCAAAAGAGCAAGTATTTCAGGAAAGCCTATCTACCTGTGATCAGATCCCTTGTAACAAGTTCACATAAGGTACTAAATGCTCAATCCAAATATTGGCAGGTCAGTCAGAGGAGAAAAGCAATCTTTTTTAATGGTCCTTTGGGAAGACAGGGCTTGCAGTGAATTTGGTGCTTTCTGGTATATTGCCTACACTCAAAAAAAAAAAAAAGTATTAAACACTTAAAGAACCTACAGAAGATGAAGTCAGTGTGAATGACAGTCTAGTGCATGGCAGCCTCAGAAAGGAACCCATCAAAGCTCTTTAAATCCCAACTCGCAAGTTGTGAGTTGTCAGTGTGAGTGCCAGCTTTTACCAAATCACAGCAAAATGTAGATCAGTGAGGAGCAAGCTAATGACAAAAAGAGGCCATTAGGTCAGATGCAAGCAGTGTGAAAGAGGAAAGCAGCTAAGGGCATCAACCCTGTTAAGCAGCGTAAGAAATGCTAAACTCCCTGTCAAAATTTTTATTTACATTAGCAGAAATTTGCAATGAGTCTATGAAAACTGCAAACTAGGGAAAAGGAAAAGGGGAGCGATGACTAGTCTTGAATAGTGTTCTCAACAGGGTTTTCCAAAATGTAAAGACTGTATTGCCCTGTAATCCAAAGTAAAATATTACAATGACAGTAAGGAAATAGTATCAAATGCTACCTCACAAGAAGGACTTGGGGCAGCACACCTATAGATAGAAACTCCAGTGATATATACACTGAGAAAACTAACACCAATGCAGCAACATTATACTCAGATCAAAAATAGAAATATCCATTGCTTCATTGCCTGACATTCCATTAGTATGCACATGGCAGCACTGCAACATTTATACCGATCATCTTCTTGGCAAACCACTAGCTTCTTCAGTGCCAAGACTTTAGTACATGATCTTAGAGATACAAATGTATCACCTTAAAGTGAAATACATTCTGGAGAGAAATTCCTGTCTGAGATGTTCCGTCACTCAATTTTCTAGACAGACCAAATAGAAAGAGAAGAAAGCTATGGAGATATGTACTTGCTATCACAAAATACCTGCTGGCATCTGAAAATAAACTAGCAGAAAAACAGAATAAATGAGACTTGAGGCAAACAACCCTTTGAAGAGAATAATGAAGTGATAAATAAAAACAACACATTTCCAGGCTAACCAGGTACTTCAAATGTAAGAAAAGGATTGAGAGCAGAGGCTGAACTAATGGGGGAAAGATGAAGAGAATCTCAAGGAAAATCTGTGCAAATATTCTGGAAGATAGGGGCAACTGATCTGTTTAAACCTAGAGGAAATCAATGACCTCTGACTTGGATAGCTGATTAAAGTAATTTAACAGGTGCACCTTCTGCTCCTCTTTCACACGTCACCATCATAGGGTAAATTGTGACCATTGGGTCAAGATTATTTGGAATATATTCTTAGCTTTAGGAGAGAAGTTTAGCAATTAAAGCACCTATTACTGATGTGATATCCAGGAACACAGATTTGACACATCTAATTCAAGCCGAATTACAAAGAGCAATACTAAGAGGATAGGATTAGTCTTTTTCGTGTATCTCTCCTGTTTTACAGCCTGCTYTGTCTTTAGTGATACTTGTGAAACTTTTTAATTAGCTTCTTTTTAGAGAGGAGGAAGTAAAAATTAATTTCCCTAAGACAGAATTATTATTGGTGGAGGTTTAGCATCGGGTTTGTTGAGCCTAAAAACAGAACTTGAATTAGCAGGAAAAGACAGCTTGAATTTGTGTTCTCCCATCTTAGCCCATCATTTCTTTATAGACTGCAAAGTATTTCTTTTCCTCTCTCTACACACAGGAACCTACTATCCTTCGCATCACCATCACATCTGAATAAATTAAATTTCATTTTAATCTAATCACTAGATACTGTATCACATCAGGATCATCCTGGAAACATAAATCTCATATGACCCCTGACTCATTACACTCCTCTTTACACAACCAGTCATTCTCTGAAGTAGTATCTCAAAGTACTGCTGATCGAATGAGTCCCATTTTTGTATAATAAGTGTCTCGTGATCCCTACACTGTCAAACCAGTTTTCAAGCTGTTCTTCATATGCAGAGGATGCAAAACTTTGTTTTTAATAACAACTCTGCTATAATCTTAACTATAGGTGTTCTAGTGCATACCAAAAGCAAATATTTAAGACAAAATATTGCCTTTTTTTCCTCCCTGCAATTAGAAAGACTACAGTAGAACTTCTAACAGTTAGTCTTAAACTGATTAGACCACCAGAGATTTGGTCTGAATTAATATTACAGAAAAATGACAACAGATGCTGCAAAAGTCAGTGCCTTTAAACAACTACATCTCTGCAATGGCAACAGAAACAGAAATTCTAGTTTCTGAGAATTTTGTTCAGATACTGGAAGGAGGACAACTGGTACAATTGGATAAGATTACGAGATCCCTCTAAACAATGTCTTTATCTTGTTTAATCAATGCTCTCCATCACAGCCTCCTTCAGGCACATCCACTTGCTCTGGCGTGGGGTCCTCCACAGGCCGCAGATGGGTGTCTGCTCCACTGTGGACCTCCATGGGCTCAGGGGGACAGCCTGCCTCACCAGGGTCTTCACCACGGGCTGCAGGGGAATCTCTGCTCCGGCGCCTGGAGCATCTCCTCCTCCTCCTTCTTCACTGACCTTGGTGTCTGCAGAGTTGTTTCTCTCACATATTCTCACTCCTCTCTCCGGCTGCAATTGCTGTTGTGCAGGGTTTTTTTTTTCCCCTTCTTAAATATGTTATCACAGAGGCGCTACCACCGTTGCTGATGGGCTCAGCCTTGGCCAGCAGCAGGTTCGTCTTGGAGCCGGCTGGCATTGGCTCTATTGGACATAGGGGAAGCTTCTAGCAGCTTCTCAGAGAAGCCACCCCTGTAGCCCCCCGCTACCAAAACCTTGCTACGCAAACCCAATACAGTGCGCCATTTAGCAAAGTAATCTCCTCACCCTCTTTTAGAGCAAGCATAATCTGGCAACTGAAGTAACAAACTTGAGAACGTTAAGTTTTCTTCTACTACTGAGAAATTGCTGACGCAGGAACCATCTAAGCTCTGTAACTTTCTCCTTTACATTCATTAACCAAGGTTAGTACCATAACATTTACACTGTCTAGCTTTCTACTGGGTCAATCAAAGACTATTGCTAACCTAATCAGAGGTCTATGGAAGAAGTCTATGGAAATACCAAAAATAATCTGAGTTCTTCCTAGATAATGAGAAATGGAACCAGAACTACCAGTTGCAACATCCCCATCAAGACTGATTCCCTCATATTCATAACTGACGTACAGCCACCCGTACAACTAGGAAAAGATGAAAGTTACTGATGTCAACAAGAGAAGGACGATAAAGTACTATTCCCATTCATCACAAAATAGGCAGTAACACTATCATTAAAATGTAAGTCATTGTTAAAAAGACTCACAATGCAGTTACACATAAACAACATGTGATTGAAACAGAACTCATTCAAAACAAAAGCAATATTGGTTAGCCAAAGAAAACAGTTTTGAGCTCCTAAAACTAGAAGGTCTTCTTTCATTTCATTCATGGGGGGTTGGACAAGATGATCTTTGAAGGTCCCTTTCAATGCAAACCATTCTATGATTCATTTGTATGCAAACCAACAGGTCTTATCATTCTGAAATTTAGGAGGTTGTTAGATTATTAAATTATGATTATTTTTTCCCAGACAATTATCTCCATATTCAGACATTTATTGTTTGTTAGAAGGTATTTCACCAGCCTGGTGGAGATCATCTATCATCTCTGTACAAAGTATTTTATATTTACAGCTAGTATAAAAAACAGAAATAATACCTTCAGACCAGAGATGAGCAGGATTTCATACCTGCCTTTCTCATTCAATGGCTTTCCTTAAAATAGTGCATGAAACTAAAGGTCTCAATCATGTCTTTTCAGTCAGAATAATGAGCAATCATGGGGGCCCAGGRTATCTAGATAACGCAAAACCTGGCAGGAAGCCTTGAGCAAAAAGTCCTCCCATTGTGCACAACGGTACCAAAAAAGAGGACCATTTGTGAAAGAGAAGCCGCTTTGCCTGGTACAAAACAAGATTCTGCACAAACCCCTAAGAATCACATTTTTTAACGATACAAAATACATTTAATTCACTTGTTCTTTGCTGCTAGAGGTATTTGCTGCTAGAGGTATCTGCTGACAACAATGGAATGAAAGCAACAAAATCCATCTGAAATTTTATGACTGCAAAATAAAGTTTTACATTTCAGCTAGGAAGTAAAGGATCAAGCATTTCACAGTTTATACATCATAGATCTTACACTGTAACTCACACCTTGGAAGACCTGTATTCTATGGCCAGGAAAGGTCTATATTTAAGATCTATTTCTGCAATATTCTTCATTTTACTTTTGTCTTAACTACTACTGGGAGTTAGTGGTGGTTACCAGTAATCAATGCAAAGCCCCTTTTATGTCACCACCTGGAAACTTAGTATTAAATGGAATTTAGAAATATTCTTAAAAAAAAAAAAAAATTGAAATTCACATCCGCTCTAAAACATATACGCCAGAAAAGAACAGGTTGTTCAATGTTTTGTGGATCTTTGTGTGACTCTTCTCAAAAAGAGAGGACATATAAGAGTTAATCTGTTATTCTGCACCTATGCAGCTTCTGGAATATAATGATTCTTGACTGAAAGCAGTGTAATGCAGTAATTAACAGGAATAAAACAACCTAAGATTCGGGAGTGGGATTTAAGAATGGGGTTGGTCAGAAACATTTTGGTAAGACATTTGTTTTCTGTCAACTGAAACTTTTTGTTGGAATCGATCTTTTCCCCATTTCCTTCTTCCCTCTCATCCCAAAAAAGGACTTCTAAGGTCCAAAATAGAGTTTTGGGTCACAAACATAAAGAAAAAGGACAGGGAAAAGGGCAAGTGTTCTCTAATTGGCACTTATTTAAAACAATACATCGGTTCAAGTACCTGAATCATGCAGAGGAGAAAGTGAGTTTGATTTTACCCCCTTCATACAAATGCTCTGACATACTTCCCTCTCTCCCTGCCACCTCTCTTCCTCCCTCCTGCCTACTTATTTTCTCTTCCTGTATCTTTCTCCCACTCTTCAACTTTCTCTGTCTTTTTTCCTTACCCATAAGAATTTTCTGATGGATTGTTTTCCCTCACTTACTAGAAAGGAAACTAATGTCAAAACAATGAATTTTTCTGTCCCACAGAATTCTTGCTTTCTCACCAGCCCTTAGGAAATCTAGACTCATCTCCAGCTCTGCTGGAACATTCATTATGACCTTGATCTCCCTCCACCCCTCTTTTGCACTGCATGTGAAGAGGGAAGAAAGTTCTTCTGTCTCCCTTGCGTACTTCAGCTCTGAGCTTTTTTGGCCAAGGATTGGTACTTACTATACAGCTGTGCAATGCCTAATATAATAAACCTGCAATACCTCCAGGGACATCCAGACATGAATGTAATGCAAATAAATGCAGACAATGCTCTGCAGTACAAACTAGTTCTTACTTAGAGTTGCTGACGGGTTCTACCATGAACCTGTTTGCCCAGTTACCAAACGTACAGCAATCACTCTTAATACCTGCTTTTAATACAGAAGTACTTACAGGCTTTTGGAACACTAAACAAAGTAGTCTCAAATTAGCAATCCTGTATATTATAGCAGTCTGATGCAAAAAGTAATTGATAAAAAGGCTATGTAGTTCAAATCCCTCAAAACTACTAACAGATGCAGACCAGTCTAAATGTAATATCCCAAGTGCTCTTAACTGCCTCTCATCATCTTCAACACTCCCCTTGTCACTAGTGTATGATACCCCTGAGGAAATGGAAATATTCTAAAATGAGTACCAGGACTTCAGAAAAAGCACTGACTCACAATCAGATTGCAAGTCTTATGTACACTGACTTATAATGTGTGAGTTGTAATGGTGTGATTTATATGACACRATTATACATATGATTTATATCTGACTGATAACAGTGTGCATTCAAAATCAGGATCTTCACCTTTGTAATTGACTGTTTCATGCTATGCTGCAAATGGATTGGCAGAAGCATTTCCCTTTCCATTGTTCTTCCCTAAGGATTAATATTTAGACCATACATTTTATTCCAGAGCATATATACTTTGTTCAACTTGAGCATAAGGTGAACTAAGTCTTTCAGTAAATAATTTTAAAGGAAAAAACTCACAAAAAAACCACCCCAAAAACACACACAAAAAAAACCTAACCCCAAAAAACCCCCAACCCCCCCCAGAATCGCTGAGGCTTGAAGACAAGTCCACTTCAAAAATCAGTTCATTTTTAAAGCCTAGCAGAACACTAGCCTACAGTTTGAAGAAAGGGTCTGTCTTCAGAGAATTGCAAGGCCTTGAAACCTACCAAATGTTATTGTAAATGAAGGACTAGCTGATACTAGAAAGACCTCAAACTGCAGCTTGGTATCAAAAAGCCACTCTTCAGTCCAATTTATGGTTCTTCTTGATGGGAAATATCAAATCCCAGACTAGAATTACACACCACTGTGACAGTTAAATCAGAACTCCAGAATAATGCAAACACTGCTGTTCACATTCAGGACTAAATTAGACCCAGTAAGACTATCAATTTCTTATATCAAACATTTCACTTCTGTTAATGCTACACGAGGTAAAATACAGGAAAGCAAACAACAGGCATGCTCTTAGAATAGCAATGTATTTTTCTCCCAGAAAAAGTATTATGTCTGTAACTTATACATGGATTGAACTTGGCAGCATGAGCATCTGAAACAGGCTCTGGGGTTTGCAATGCATTGCCAGAAGTTAGTATTAATAAGAATTCCAGAAATGCATAGGAAAAACTGCACCCAGTTTCCCTGAAGGATACATCACAGTACATTCAGAATCTTTGTCAGGAAAGTGTATGGCGTTTTCTTGATAGCATAGCAACTTTTTTTTTTTCTCATTTTAGTGAATTTATTTAGAATTTAGCAAAACTGAGAAAATGCAACATGAAACCACAGAATATTGCAACCAGAAAAAAGATTTTAGTATGTTACTAGCAAAGCAATGTTATGCCTTTCTCTGGAGATTTCTTTATATTAAGCTAAATGTAAAGACAAGTCAATTAAATTTGCTTTGTGTTTTGTAAGTATCTTCTTTTGCACAAGAAGAGTCAACTTCTTCATTACTGAAAACATGCATGTAGGAGCATATTGGTTCCCATTATCAAATATTCCAGAGCAAAGGCCAAGTCATACATGGAGAATGGTAAAAGAGACACTTCTGACACCTCTCTGTATTCATAGTTCCTGGAGTGGATGGCAGGAAATCTGGAACATTGGTGTGAACTCAAGTCTCTCCTTAATTGTGTCATGCTGACGAGGCTTGCCCCTCTCGTTCTGCTAAGCAAAGAAGAGTTCCAAAGTGATGCACTCCTGACACATGCCCCCATTCACTCCTGCCTACAAAGTACTTCTGACATATCATCTATTCTAGAAGGGGGATATGCAAAAATCACAGGAGCAGGAGATAAAGCAGGAAGGAGGATTTGAAGTCACCTACGATACACCAGGCATATTCTGATGTCCCGAAATAGTGAATACAATAGTGATACAGCAAACAAGATGAGCCCTTACACATTCTCCATCCCCACTGCCACTGGCTGGGCAACTTGCATCCAAACAGCCAACCACTCTGGACTAGGACTTGTTTAATCACCATCACGTATTCTTTTATAACACACATTCTTTTATATGCCATTGAAAAAATGACTTCACAAATATTTTCAAGTTTAATTGTTTGTCTTATTCTTAAACTTTTAAAAATAACTTCTATTTTGGAGGACTCCAAACATACAAGGTTAAGAGTTATAATAAATCTCCTCAATCCCTTCACACTATACATGCACATTTATTAATTTTTTTTTAAACTGAAACGTCTCTACTTTTAAGATCCAAGCACTCTCAACCTTTGCCTACTAGAAGCAAGTCTAAGGTCACGCTAGGAAGGGGAAGAACTCTCTTCTCCCATGTTACAATGTAGTTTTTAGCCTTTCAGTTACAAAACAACAGACAGTAGGTTAAGATTCTGCTATATGAGCATAATCTTCCAAGTTTCAGAACATGAAATTAGAAATTAAAGAAAAAACAAACACTACATCATGAGCTTCAATTGTCATTGAAAAAAAAAAAAAAATCCTTCTTGTACACATTTTCTAGACTATGCACGAAGGGTGAACAAATAACCATTCTGTGTTCTATGTGTTGCCTGAATCTTAAAAAGTGGTAGATTACCATCACCACAAGATGGTAAACATGCATATTTTCTGGAGAGAGACATTTTGGTTTGTTTCACTTGTTGTCAAAGAGTTTATGGAAAGAATTTAAAATATTGAAAGAAATACCATCAAGGTGTTACATTTTTTGAGGAATCAATAACTGCTACCTGCTGTTTTATCAGAAAACTCAACCACAATGCTGATGATTTAATTGAAATGATTCCTTTTAAAAATGTAACTACAGCTTACAATGAATTACAACTAGATGTGATTAAAATTAACCATTTCTCAAAAAAGAAAACTTCCATGACATTCACTATGAGGGGAGATGTATGGCTAAAGAGTCAAAGATAATAAATCTGAGAAGGAATAATTTTAAAGACAGAGAGAGGTGCATATGAAGACCTTCACTCTACCCTATTCTGTTCAACAAGATTTCTCTTGATTAAGTCATGTTTTCAAACAATCTCCAGAAGAACAACCAATGGTTCAAAGGAATTTCCATATTGAAAATTGCCAGAATTCCTTTATTTTTTTACTAATTACAGTTTATTTAGGCCAATCAGTTGGTATATTCCAAATTAATCATGAAATGCTGGTAGTATTGCTACCTAAGCAAATGGCATTATTTTAATAAGGACTGTGTGTTCTGCTCAACTGTGACTACCTATGGACAACAGACTCAGGAGCCCTATGGAGCACCTCTGGTCTGGGTGAGAGTTCTTGCTGACATTTGGGGGGGTGACAGAGCACTGACTGTCCCTTCAAAAACACCCTTCTGCGTGGGAAGGAAATCCAGACACACAAAAAAGAAAGAATGGTCGTGTGCACTGGTACCCAGTCGATATCATCACGGGATTAGAATTACAGCCTCTATCTGTCATCAGCCATAGTAATTTAGTAATAGAAAACACACCATTTAATTCAGCCATGTGTGAACTCTCCGTAATGTTTACTCTTAATTTAAAACTCCAAACATTTTCCATATATTTTGTTTTTCATAATTACGTGGGTGAGCTAAAATGGGATGAACTGTAGTCAAATGCATGGGGAAGGCTAGCACAATCCTGTGAATCACAGCCCTGCTGAACTTTTGCAATTCCAGATAACTGTTGCTGGCATGCTCAGTACCCTGAACCTTTCAGGATTCAGCCCTATAGTAGCTGTCAAAGTGAGTTACATCAACTGAATAGAGATTTTGAAGGAAAATCTAGTAAACGTATTCCTGAGGGCTGCAAAAGATTTTGTGATCACTGTTATTTCATTGCCTGTAAAAAGTTACAGGCACACCAGAACAAGGCCGTTCTGTTCGTTTTTCTCTTGATCCAGTCATTTGCTATTCAACAGCATATCACTACAGTTATTCATGCTATTATTCTGACTTCCAGGTCTAAATTGTTCACTTTTCATGCTATGTATGAATAATCCAGATCTTGACAAGACTGTTCTATTTGTTTGTAAACTTGTTTTTCCTTGAAATTTTGCTTCCTGTTTCTACACAGGAAATGAAAAATCAGCATAGTATATAGCATATATTATGTGCCTCTACAGGGTGATAGGAACATATTTTCCTTATGCACTTTACCCTAAACAGAACTTCCATTCTTCGTGCTCAGTAATCCAGAAAAAGGGAGAGGGAAAAAAAAAAACCAAACCACAACTGAATACTTTATTGCTATCTCCTACTTTCCCCTTCGTAGAAGTGGAGAATGATATGAACTAATCATTCCCTGCATGAAGATTATACAGAAATAAACAAGCTAATCTTACTTTATCTGATGACCGAAAGGAAAATATCATTCCTAAAAATAATTCCTCTTCTTGTTTTCCAACCAGCTCCTTCACAGAATAGAATCATAGAATCATTAAGGTTAGAAAAGCCCTCTAAGATCATCGAGTCCAACCGTCAACCCAACACCACCATGCCCACTAAACCATGTCCCTAAGCGCCTCATCTACATGTCTTTTAAATACTTCGAGGGATGGTGACTCCACCACTTCCCTGGGCAGCCTGTTCCAATGCTTAACCACTCTTTCAGCAAAGAAATTTTTCCTAATGTCCAATCTAAACCTCCCCTGGCGCAACTTGAGGCCATTTCCTCTCATCCTATCGCTAGTTGCTTGGGAGAAGAGACCAACACCCACCTCGCTACAACCTCCTTTCAGGTAGTTGTAGAGCGTGATAAGGTCTCCCCTGAGCCTTCTCTTCTCCAGGCTAAACAGTCCCAGTTCCCTCAGCTGCTCCTCATAAGACTTGTTCTCCAGGCCAAGCAAATACTTTGGATGAAACAGATTGTCTGACAGATCATAAAAAATACATAGAAAGTTGAGCATCCTTCATAAGAAACATCCTGTCAACAGCATCCTAATCTTTAAATCTAGTGCCTATTAGCTTAAGTGTCCATGAATGTAGCTGCCATAACAGCTAAACAAGAAGAAATCTCTATCCAGATAGCCAGAACTAAACATACACAGTACTCTACAGATTAAACTCCCTACCCTGAATTTAATCTAGAAACAATGAAGCGACCAAACCCATGGGAAGAGCAAGTACAATGTTGCTCGTGGCCTGTGCAGCTTAAAATACAAACAGCGTTAACTTTTATTACCTAAAATATACAGCATAGAATACAAACTGTAACTCCAGGATAATAACAAACTCATTCAAAAAACACACTGAAATCCCTCCTTAAGGGAGGCGAAAAGACATATTTTCTGTTACAATATCAGGTTCAAAAATACAGGTCTACTAGTACAAATTAAGATGAAGAATTTCAATCTAATGAGAAACCTTGAAATTAGTACATCCCAGAGAAAAGGTGACCTGATCATATAACTGCTTCTCTTTTCACATGTAACAAAAAAATATCCTTCTCGCCCTGGCCCCAACTGTGTTCCATAAAGATAAGGCAAAAAGTCAGCTCCTCTTTTCTACCATCCGCTGAGCTCCCAGACTCTCTCACTTCTTTCAGCACCATTGGGCTTTCCAACCAAAAGGTGGAAGATCTGCACAGCATCCAGAGCACCATACAACCAGAGCATTTAAACCCATTATAGCTGAGAAAGTAGCTTCTGGCCATCATTCCCACTTCCTTTGCCTCAGAGCTGTGGTCAGCAATGCAAGAAGGGAGAGGAACAGTTTTAGTTTGACAGTTTCAGTTAGAAGCTTCTAAATAGCAGCTTTCTGTCATTTAGGCTGACTTAATGTCTTTTCCATTAGGTGCTAACTGTTGCTAATTTCATTGTTAGGCATCTAATTCTCACCACTCAGTCTGGGTAACACAGATGCCTCCAGCCTTGTGCCATTTCTGGACTCTTGTAAGTTCCCAGTTTGTACACATGACAGTGTTATGCACCATAGTTTCCAAATTACTTTGGGGACTGGCCTGTATTTGCCTACTTTACGAAAGAGAATTGGAGATGTCACAACAGCTAGGAAGGACTCACAGCAAGTATATAAAGCTACCAAGGCTTACAGAATGAGGAATTCCCAGAAATACCAGAAGCAACCTGAACTGCAATGTGCATATCTGCCCCTGGCTTAAAAGTCTGGAAGGATGGATAGGACAGATCTGAACTGCATGAGGTTTTTTTTCTTCAGAACTCTCCTACAGCATATCAAAAGTGAAGTATACCTCTTCCTGGCTTGTCAAGTTACACAGTCTCTCCTTTGGTCCATCATACACATTTAGGAAGCTGCTTTGGAACGAGATGAGAACTCTTGAGTTCTAATACACAAAGCATTCAGAAAAACAAGCAAACAAGCAAACAAAAAAACCTCACTTTACGTCCATCAGTAATGTCACTATCACCCAACGGATCTGTATCCTAAAAAAAAAAATCAGTCATTGAGCAAGGAGTTCTTAAACTTGAACCTGGAAAGCAGAAGACAATTCTAATGAGATGGACTAGGGTTCCCGAAACAGATACTTTTGGTATACTTAGCTGGAGTTGAGATGAAAGGAGGAAAAGGGAGCCTACAGAAAAAGCCCAGAATTTTTCTTAAAGAGAAGGGGAAAAAAATCAGACCAAAAGCAAAGATAGTTAAATTGCAGTGCACAAAACCAAGCTCACAGTTGGGAAGCAATCTGTAGTGCTATGACTAGGTTAACCATTTTCCTGCAAACATTGCTAGCTTTCTCAGGAAGTTTCAAATGACATTTAGTGAATAAGACACTTAATTTTAAAGGCACAAAGTTCTTGCTTCAGAACCACCAATGTGTCAAAATTAAATAATTAGCACAATTACTTTCACAGTCTTTTTAATAACCCAGTAGTTGCAACACTTGTTTTGGAGAACTGTTTTAAGCACTATGAGAACAGAACAAGAAAAAAAAAAAAAAGAAAATAAACTTCAGAATTAAATCTACCATGTTGAAATATATCACCTATATGAAGAGAGGAAACACACCAAGTGAACTTTTTTCCTAATACATCTAGTTTTTAAGGCAGTTGATACTTAGTTTGGAAAATGCCTTCTACATACTGCAACATATACCTCTCAAGATGTCATCTAACAATGAAATACTGCAAAAATTGAACACTGCAAGCTCCTGGAGTGCAAGATAAAGCCAGAAACACAGGCACAGGAAATCACAATTCCGTGTACCAGAAAATGGAAAGTAATGCTAGGAGTCACAACACTGACTGAACCACTGTATTGATGGGTCCAAAAGAAAGCCAGAAACAGTTCCATACAGAAAGGAGAACAAAAATCCTAAAGTGAAGTGAACCATTTTTTGCACCTCCAGAAGGACAAAGCTAAATGTAGTAACACCAGACGCTCTTCAACATGTTGGAATAGGCATGTAGTATCCTTGAAAGTATGTATTTATTTGGAATGACTAAGTCATGACTTGATATGATCCATGCCTTCCACTACAAACACCAGCTAATTGCAACAGTACTTAACAGCCTACAAAAATGTCAGTGTTCCTGAAAGCTGTTTGGGTGTTTACAGACATGCTCTTTTCTCATGGAACTCAGGAAATTATTCAGGTTACTAAGTACATGTACCAAGCGCTATTTTAGACACTGGAGTATCTGAGGCATCCCCATAGGCTGCCAGATGTGCTACAGGACTTACGGGACATTCACATTTTCTGAAGCTGCACCTTGAGGTCACACAGGATAGCATGAGTATCACAAACTAGGTCTTCAGGTGCATTAATTGCAAGTGAATTTAAAGTGCCTCCACAAATGGAGACATTGAAGAATATATTCTCTTTATATCATATCGAAATAGAAGAGAGAAGCTCAAAGAAACATTAAGTGCTCCACTTGCTAAAAAGTCAGTATTTGCAGCTCATAGATGCTTGCTTACTTCTATAGCAAAAGTACACTCAGTTCTATAAAGTCAAGCCAAAACGTATTTTCCTACAAGTGAAAAAGGAGTTAAGAAAAAATGAAAATTTCAAATTTATGCAAAGATTTTACCAAAGAATAACATCCATGATCAAATGCAAACAAAGGAAGGGAGCAAGCATTATGTTTCTCCTCTTCACCTACACAAGCACGGACCAAACCTTTCCTTTTTTAGCTAAGCTAACAGTTCTATTTACATATTTATACTGAATTGAAATGGTCTAATAATTTTTCTAAGGTTTCCATACTGAAACCTGACAAAGCACTTCAGAAATGTGTGTGATACTTTAAAAAAAAAAAAAAAAAAAAAAAAGGGGGGGGGTGTGTCATATATGAGCATGTACCATAAAGTTTGGAAAAAATATTCTGTAGGTCCAATAGATGCTCAAACATTTTAGCACTTTTTAGGAATTGTTTAATCTCTGCCCCTTTCCATATACAACAAATTAAATCAGTCTTCCACACTCATACAGGGAAATGTATGAGGTTTGGATCTGTTTTTGTTCCTGCTACCATCAGCAGAATCTTGACCATTTATTTGACTGAGCAAAAATAGCCTGGCCTTACTCTGGAGTCCCAGACTATGGGATTGGGTTGCTGAATACATGAACTCATGCAATCAGTCAGTAAAAGGACTGAATGACTTTTTAGTCATGATTTTTCAGAATTTCAGCATGATCCACTCTCACCAAATGAAAGCACCTTAAAATGGGGCAGATGTAAGGCTGTGAGTGAAATTAAAACCAGTCTTATACTGCAATTTATAATATATAGTGACTCATATTCTCATCTATTTCCTGATCCCTCAAATCCATCCAGTCTTTAAATATAATAAAATTATATGATTATGTTTCCAGGCGTTCATTTAAAATGGCTTCAGAAGTTTAAAGCTGTGTATAAATCTGGCCAATTAATATTTGTTAATTGAGCAATTATTTAAATTAATATAACTGAACTTTCCTAACATCGTCATTTTTTTTTCCCTCTATGGTTTATCATAATAAGAACAAAGGGCAAGAAATTTTCTTCCTGCTCCCAAAACCTAAAAGTTACTTCTCCCCCTTCTTGCATCAGGACAGAAGTAAGATTACCGAGATTTTTTTTCACGAAAAATTAATCGAGGCAGGAAAAATGTAGAAAGAGTGACAGACAGAGAGGGAGACTGACATCAAAACAAAAATGGCCCAGCACTAAGGGCATTCAACTGGGAAGTGAAAGACAAAGGGTTAAATTCAGGCCCTCTGCCTGATATGGACAAGATATGAAACAACTGGGTTAAATCCTGGATGGTTCTCCTAACCATTCACTGTAATTCCGGTGTGGATCAATCCTGCTTCTGCTATAAGTAACATTGCTGTAGCTTATGTAAGTACGAGCTTGGTATGCACTAGCTATGCAAATTATTTACCCTGTTTTTCAAGTATTACACCTGGAATAAACTCCCTGATCCAGCACGTCTGCACAAGACACAATCACGCAGGGAAGTTTTGCTGCTTGCAGGATCCCACATTTGTACCAAGAACCCCCTCTGAGACTGTACCATTAAAGCATTATGGAATTTGCTGCATTCATATGAGGGGAAAAAAAGGGAAAAAAAAAAAAAAAATCAGTATCTTGGCTTGGAAGACATTTTGTCAAAAACAACTCATACCTAGTATCAGGGAGGAACATTCTGAGCCAGGTAACCCTCAACATCCTCAATTTCAAAGATTTATGAGATTATTGAACAACTTACTCTGACTTGCTCAGAGCTGTACAGTCTATTTCATTAGCATATGTTTGCAGACATTCTGAGGTAGTTTACACATATACAAGGGAATGCAACACATTCAAATATTTTTGATCCCCATTACAYTGGATGGTAAACCACATCAGCCTTTTCATTTTATGGATATAGACCAGAGTTGTACAACTACAAATACATTCATAAAAGGCAGAAACCCAAAGGAAATAAAACAAATCCTTTCTTCAGGCTGCAAAGCAGTTGCAAAACCATTCTGCTGAGCTCTCCAGCCCTGTTGCTGACATGACCTCTGAAAGCAGTCTTGTCCATATAGATGATGAGAAAATCTCCACATTACCTAACAGATTGCTGTTTAAATTATCTATCATACCGAGTGTTTAGAAAGAATCTGTTATTTGTAATTTGTAATTTTCAAAGTGTGTAAAAGAAAGAAAATCAGTTCGCGCCATTTGAGGTAAGCAGAGGCATCTTTTCTACACCAAGTCATGTTTTTAAACTTTTAAACACATTTATACTGAGAATAAATTACAGTGGTATGACAGCCTTAACCACAGCACCCTGAAAAAYTGCAGCACCAAATCAATGCAGTATTAACTACCTGAAATTGAGATTAAACTGAATAGGTGGGATAGCATAGCAAGCACATGTTCATATATCTATTTTGAACATTTCATATAATTAGCCACTGTCCCTTACTGAGCTTTGAAATTCTGCTACCGGTTGTGTGAATATGCATTTGTAAGTCAGGGCCAATATGAACATTTTACAGAATTTTGTCCTACTCTTGTTCATTGGAAGAATGATTTGGAAAAAATATGTCCATTTTAAAACACAAATGGCAAAGTACTCTTTCTTTTCAACAGTGAAATGCAAGCACGTTTACCTTCTGTAGTTAAGTAATGAAGATACTTTTTCCATGTGCAATAAAGCCCAGTAAGTCATTCATGGACTAGCTGAAGTGATTGGTAATTCAGTTACAGACCCAGCACCCCAAGCATACAAAGCAATCACACACTGATTTAAGTTAATGAATACAGACCTGAGTATCCTTCCTCTGATATCAAATAAAATAGTAGGTTGGAGCTGAAATAAGACATTTCTTGTGCTTGATTCCGTCACCTTTAGTTGAACTGCATGTAACATTTCAATCTTAAAAAAAATCCTATTAATTTCTCTGAGTCAGGTTTGGGAGCACGTAGTGGGAGATAGCAGTAGCTGGAGCTGCACCACACCTCGTTGCAGAATCGTAATGAGTATCTTTTTCTTGTAAAATTTTTTTACACACTCATAAAGCGACTAGCCGTAGGTAAATGCATTAAGTATCTGTACATTAAATCAGATTCAGGACAGAAATGTTAACTCTCTCTATTAATTTCCCAAATAGGAACTTTAGGGGGAAAAAGGTAATCTCCCCACAATCTGCCTGATTTGAGAACCTTTCTTAAAATAATGAAAAAGAAAAAAAAACAAAAGCAAAAAAAAAAATAAATCAAAGATCTCTTATGGAATAATTGTTAAACAAGGGGGCACAGCAGTGTTGCATTAGAAAATCAAAAATGTTCTATGGTGGGCCTAGATACAGATAGATAAAGACATCTGTACTACTCTGTAACTGCACACAAATAAATACAATAGCAGTATTTTAAGCACAGTTATTGATTTTAGAAGGTGCAATATGAATTTGTTCAACACGTGGTTATTTAAAACCTGCTTTTACTCCTTACTGTTGATCTGTTTTACAATATGCATTCACTATGTTTGTTTGATGCTTTTATTCACTCCTTATTGTTTATCCATAAAGAATTCATTATTGGAAGGACTTATGGAAGGACTTACTCAAATCAAAGCCCTTTTTCAGTTTTAACAAGGTTACATCTAATATGTACTTGTAGTCAATGCAGATTTTTTTTTTTTTTTAAACGAACTTATTAAAGGAAAACATTAAGGTTTCAAGACAAAATAATAACGATGCTCCACAAACCTACATATTTTGTATAAAAACATGCAGGCTTTTGCCCTAGACCGTTTCAGAAATCTATATGGCAAAAGGAATTAATCCCTTGTCCACAGTCTTCTAAAAGCAGATGCCACTGTATTCATGTTCTGATAAATGCAATGATCAGTTACAAAATAATGGAAAAATCTTGTTCATTTCAGAAATTAAAGTTCCAGTTAATTGTCATATGAGAAGCCCATTCACATATACATATATAGAGAGTTTGATATGTACAACTGCATTTTTTACCTATTCAGGTATCTTTTCAGTGTTATTTTCAGTCTGACCTGACATTTCTTGGCTTCAGTTGCAGTGACGTTGGTTCCAGAACATGGGCATGAACATTCAATATAAAAAATCAGTAATTCATGCACTCAATTCACAGAGGTGAGAACACTGACTTAAAGTCATAAATTACCTTACTATTAAAAGCTCTGAGATAATCCTCTTCAGAAAATTGATTGTAGGGTTTAACTAATGTCCTRCTTTTTATTTATGTGACATTCAAAATAAACTATTGTTCACTATATAAGTACATATGTATGTACATTTATATATACGTGTGTGTATACACACATACATATATACACATGTTTATGTTTACTGTGGGTTATTTCCTCCTTTTAGTTCCCTAAAAATTAGTCCTACCAGCACATATTAGAGAATTATTAATTTAAAACTATATTTTCCTTGAGAAAATAATTTTTTTACAATTTAATCATGTTTTCACAGAAGATGCCTGATAAATTAATTATGCTGATTATCTTAATTTTCTACATAATGGTAATAGAATAGTCTTTACCTATTTAATGCATCTTCAAACTAATAACACGTTCTCAGTTATTATATACTTCCCTAGTAATTATCAACTGTTCAAAAATAGTTATTTACCTGTTAAACATGCCTTAATTCTCAAAAATATTTTAATCATGAGAAGCTTGATAAAAGAACTAAAGAAATCGGCAGTAACAGCATCACTTAATGCAGTGGCCCTTGGTTTAGGGTGTGTCACACACACTGGATAGTACAGCAAGTCTTATGTATGCAAGGAGTTAAGTACATCCCCAGCTATGTGCAGTCAATAGTCCTATAAAAGTCGGTGTAAATTAAAGCTTTCATTAGCATAAATAGGAAAAAGTTACTACATTTTCATATCTTAAATATAAATAAAAGCATATATAAACATATGAATATATTGAAGAGATTGACTGATAATATTGGTTGATTTAAGAGCTTGATTGGTATATCTAAGGCTTGATTGATATGCTGCTCACAAACTGCTATTAAATATAACTCACTTTAAGCTTTATAAAATATATATTCATACTATATTCAAAACTGCATGGTAAATTTTAATTTCAGATATATGGACAAAATTAATGCAATAATCACATATTAAAAATCTGAAAAGTCAAGTAGCCAAGCCAAAACTGTCGTATTTGTATCTGCCCACATTCTGGATCATGGCTGTGTGAAAATGCTCTGTGAGCCAGGAGAAAAGATGCACAACAGGGACTGCACTGTCACACAATAAATACCCCAGGTTTCTTTACAAATAACTCTCAGGAGTAGAATAATGTTTAAAGTTTGCTACAGAGCTTGATTTTGAGGGGAGAAATGTTTTGAGAGCAGCAAAAGCACAAGAGTTCCTATTATAGGCTACATTTTGGGTTTACTCTATCATTTTACTACAGAAACCCATCTGATCTTGTCCATTTTAATTACAAGGGGGTACAGAACCTATTTCACATCTGCTCACTGAGCCTGAGAAATGCTTTGTAGTGAAAAGGAAATGAGAAGGACCAGGAATACGAACAAACTGAAACATAAGCATTTAATAAATTCCTCCTTTCCTTCAAAATCAGTTCTAATCATTTATTGTGAAATATATTTGGGCTTGGTCCACAGTAATTTTAATTGAAATAAAAACATCTAAATTCCTCCCATCTTTACCACTACAGGATATATTTTTTTGCTTACGCTTTAATCATTTTGCCAGCAGTATGCTGAATGCTATTTCTTTAAGAATGCAATCTATAGCATTATATTCCAAAATGGCTGGGAAAACCTTTGCCATGACTCCCAAGTTGCAACATGCTAGATATTCATAGGTTTTCAAAGCTGCTGGTTAAAGATATAATGAAAGGATCTAAGGTTTATGCATGAATCAGCATCCCCTTGTCATAATGTCATGGTGCAGTGATCCCTGCAGAGCTGTAAGACGTGATTTAAAACAGAAAAGCTCAACACTGGCTCTTGAGCCAGCGGGATTAAACATCCAAGATCGTGCATATATTACCTCTGTGCTGAAGGTACTATATGAAAAACTTGTTACAGTTACRGAGGTTTTATAGTACTCCATAGGAAACCTCTCTTTAGGTGACTCCAATATCCTTTCAGTGAAAAAATATGTGAGTATATAACACAACTATCCCTGTTTGGGTTGGTGGATTTAAGAGGAAACGATTTCATCTTCACCAGCTTCCTCTTTTCTTGTTTTGAAGAAAAAAATCTGATGTCGCTGATGGTCAGCACTTCTCCAATTAGACTAGACTCAATTACACCGTACTTACGGACAATAAAGTCCAGTGGTTTGGATACCTTCCAATTCCGCCCTATGAATTAGCTGCAGTGCTGTACCTCTGCCCCAGCTGTTAAAAGCCAAAGAGGTTCTGTTAGAGTGAACCGCTTTGTTAACATTTGCCTTTACCACCTAGACTGTAATCCTCTGAATCACCAAGAACACTCAGAGAGGGCTAAGTCTAGCCCATTTCTCTTGAAGGATGTAACAGCAGTCCTGGCAGTGAATGTTTCTCTTAATTGTGCCATCAGTCTGAAGAAAGACTGCACCATCTCTCGATCAAAATCATTAAGCCTCCTAGTGACACCAACTTGCAAGGTGTCAAACTGCAATTAGATTCCAACAGCTACTCCTGATGACCTGTCAACACAGCTTTGCACAAGACTTGCAACAGTCCAACAACCTAAAGTGACTATTTGTTATGGATATATTACATGAGTTAAGGCTACCTGCTCACAGTCTCCATTCCTCCTCTGCTACACATATCTTCTGGTCACGTTTAAATGACTGAGTAGTCTTACACCGTTTCAAACATCCCYCTGTGGTACATAATCACCGTCTCCTCTTTTCTGGAAGTTTAGGAACCTAATTTAAAAGTAGTGCCAGCAATACAACTCGTTCATCTAAAGACTGCTCCATCAATGAGCTCTGAGCAAGGGCTGACAAAAGCACTTTGTAAAGTTTGAAGATTCCTTTAAATAGTTTTACAGTGGGTTGGTTGGTTGGTTGTTTTTTGAGCAGACGGAATTGTATGCCCCAGTTTCCCTCTGGTTACCAAGCGGCGGGAGAGAGGTAGTTGCAGCCCCGCGGGGCGGCTGCCACCTGCCGGGTGCCGGTGCGGGAGCCACCGCGTCCGTCTCCCACACCACCAGCTGCAGCTTCTGCAGCCCGAGACCAGGCTGGTTTGGGGCTTTTAAATGGAAAGCTGAAATATTTCGGCTGTCGATTTTAGAAAATGTATTTGTTATTCTCAGGGCAGAAAAAGGTCATTACTTCTATTACGGTATAAGCCTGCCACTATGTTTCTGTGAAGGAAAATCACCTTGCTGGAGTGAAATACCTGGGTAAATACTGAAGCATTTTCAGTTTCATATTATCCTACATTTCTGTGACCTTCTTTTACACCTGCATTGTTTAACTGTTGATAGTGCTGGTTTTGGACACAGGTTCTTTGTAGACTATTCTGAAAAAAAAAATCAACCTGCAGATTTTTCAATACTTCAAATAAGACCAAGTATAAAGGGGACAAAAAAAAGATGGATCCTCCTTAACCATTTGTGCATGCAGTGCTCTGCTATCAACTGCTAAATTCTACTTCTCATATGGCAAATATTTGCTTTCAGAATTCCTTGTTCTCCAATCAAACCTTTCTTGGAAGGTAATCAAGGGAATACTACACATATTTTTAGCATTTGCTTCACTAGTCAATTAAATCCAATTGACAAGATAACTTCACTAAACCATCAGAGGTGACTGAGGTGATGAAAAAGCGAGTACATGTTCACGTCTTAATATGGCGCTCTTCAAACTGCTTAAAAATGGAAGCCTTGGACAAGGTTCAGAGAAAGGGAAACCCGAAGTGTCGATAGCATCTCCCTTCTGCTGAAAGTCTCAAAGTCCATCACTGCAGTCTACAGCCTATACACGTCATCTGATTATTACAAGAGTTCTCCAAGGAAGACAGCTAAGCTCAAGAACAAGGCTGATGCATGCACACAAACACAGATAAAAAACTTGATGGGACTGGAGAAAAATATGAATCCTTTACTTTCACAAAGACCAGGTAGCTATACTTGTCTCTAGTACTAGTAGAAAAAAAAAATTCAGGCATTTTACACAAATTATTTTCAGGATTTCGTTGACTTCAGAGAATTGAGAAACACAGAAAGACCCGTCACATTTCTGCAGAATGCCATCTAGACCGCTACACAACCCCTTACTTCACCGACAGTCCCAGTAACATATACTGCAAATACTAACCACATGCAGTTCTGGTTGCTGGAAACCCTCGTTACCTAAGAAAGCAAGAACTCGCCAAACAGTTTGCAAAGATTAGCAAAGTAGCCTTACTGTGGCTGGTTACATGCTCTGACCTTTTTTGACTTCAGGTGTGTGTGCTATGCCCTCCTATCCTCGTACATGCCACTGAAAGCTCCTTGGGCTGAACTCTTGCACCACCTATCCCAGTGTCTGTGCCGAGACGCCCCCCTTCAGCACCACCTCACCTACCATAACGTAGCTAAATTAGGGAAGGAAAAAAAAAAAAAAAAAAAAAAAAAAAAGGTCGCCAACGGAGGGAAATTGTTCTCGCTGATAGCTAACCTCCAGGTACGGTGTCCCTTACGCTTGTCCCCAGGAGGGACGAGGAAACGCCTCGGGGGAGCGCGGCACTGGGCGGCCGATGAGCTCGGCGGGAGCGGCCAGCACAGCACAAGAATGGGCTCCCTCCTCCTTGCTGACCGCGCTGCTGCGGGGCCCCTGGTTTCGCTTGCAACGGGCACGTCAGGTAGGGAAGCGGGGGTAGGCGAACACCCCTCCTCGCTCTGGGCACGACTCCCTCCCGCTCACAGCTCTTATCACCGACACGGGCAGCGCCCGCAGCCCCTTGCTGCAGCTACCCCTTACCGCACGCCTGACCACGCAACGCCCCTCGCCCGGCCGGCCCTCCCCCGCCAGCCACGCCGCTCCGCGGGGTCAAACTGCACCCCTCCGGGCCAGACGCCGGGCAGCTGCCGGGGGGCTGCCACCGCGCGGCAGGCAGAGGCCAACATCACTGCGGGACCCCCCCCCCGCCCAAGGGCTCCTCTCTTCGAACGAGGACGACCGCGCTGCACCACCCCACCTTCCACACCGCCTCCCCGAGCAACGCGTGTGCTCCGCGCCCCGTGGCACGCCTGCGGCCGGACCCTGCCTCGACGGAGGCGGAGCCAGGGCAGAGCCCCCCGGCCGCCCGCGCAGCCCGSCGCTGGGCGACGGCTCGCCGCGAAAGCCGCGGGGGCGGCGGGCTCCCAGCGAGGCCGAGGGGGAGGCGAGAGGGCGGCGAACGGCCAGGCTCCAGGGCTTCCCACGAGCACACCAGTCGGGGGACTCCCGGGGCGGCGAGATGGAGCCCGGAGCGCGGCGCGGCGTAAAATGGCTGATCATCCCCGCAGGCGCCCGCTCGATTGCTGTCGGGAGGGGTCCCCCGCCGGTTAACGGGAAGGCTCCGCAGCCGCGGCAGAGCCCGCGCCCAGCCCTCGGGAGGTGGGGGAGCGCTGTGGAGGGCCCCGCGGCCGCGCAGCCTTACGTAAGGCGTGGGGAGAACCGCCGGGTGGGGGCGGCAGGAACCATTTTAAACCTCCGCGAGAGCTGGGGAGGCGCACGGAGACCCCGCGCCCCGTTTCCCGGGGGCCGGGCCCGGGCGCTCCCGCACCTGCTCGGCGGCGGCGCAGCGGCCCCCCCACCGCCACCCCCACAGCCCACACACCGGCGCCCCGCCCCCGCCGGCACAGCAGGCTGGCAGCATCCGTTACTCACAGGCGTTGGTGACGGCGAAGCTGTTGGCCACCTCCAGGTTGTCGATGTGGGGAGTCAGCCTGAACTCCGAGGTGGAAAACTGAACCATCCCTACCCGAAACGCGCTGTACTCCTGATCGGCGCCCCTCGGGAACAGCCCTCCTGCAAGGAAACACACGCACACACAGATCAGGCGGGCGGCGGCACCGGCAGAGCAGCGCCGGGGCCGCGTCCCTTCCCGCCGCCGGGGCTGGGTTGGGAGGGGGTGCCGGCAGGCTCCGCCGGCTCGGGCGCCGCTGCCGGAGCGAGCCCGGCTGCGGGTCCGTGCCGTGCCCGGCCGCCGCGGCAGAGCCTGGGGGCGCGGCGGGACGGGCCGTGCGGCTCGGGGGAAGGCGAGGAGACGCGGGAGGCGTTGGCCACGGCTGCTGGAGGGGACCTCACAGGCGCCTGGCGGGTGCCGCGGTGGGGCTGGGCTCGCGGCGACATGACAGGAATGCCCGAGTGACACCGGCGGGGATGAGGGAGCGGGAGATCCGTCGGGAGGAGAGCGAGGTCCCCCGGCATGCGGGCACCTACCGATCTGTATGCTGTTAGAATTGACCCCCCAGATCAGTCCCCACAACACAGGAGCCAGGACGACAGAAATATGCATAATCTTTTGCATTTCCAGGAAAAGTAGAGCATCCACAAAGCCACGGAAACAGCCCTTTCTTCTTCCCCGTCCTCCTCCTCCTCCGCGCAGCGCTCTCCTCAGCAAATTAGATCCTCTGCGCGCCGGGAGAGCGGCCGGCGGGAACAAGCCAACCACGGGAGGAAAGAAACGAAAATAAGCCCTCGGCGGGCGGCAAGAGCCGGAGAAGCCGTTGCCCACGCTGCCACTGAGAGCTGCCGCCGCTCCGGTCCTCGTCCCGGCTCCGGAAATGGGGGGG
>JAYKAV010003164.1:182018-208274 GCA_035582835.1 Phoebastria nigripes
GGCTCCGGCGGGCGGGGGGCGGCCCCGCCACGGCCAGAGGAGCCGCCCCCGCCCCGGGGAGCGGAGGGGAGGACAGGCGGGGGGCGGCGGAGGTCCGGCCCGGTGCCCGCGGCAGCCCCCCCAGGCCTGATCCCCATGTCCCGTCCCGACCCCGCTGCCCCGGGGGAGGTGTTTTATTCCCAATCTGAATTCGGGTACCTCAGCCCAAACGCCTCCCCACGGATGGACGCTCTGGTCCGCGCACGCCGCGGCCAGCGTGCAGAGCCCGTCGTGCTCGGGGTGCTTTAAACAGATAAAAATCAGAGCGATGAATCAGTCACACGCCGATTTCTCTCTGTGACAGCGGGAGATGTTAGCTTGGATGGAAAGCAGAAACGCAAAAAAAAAAAAAAAGCCTTTTTTTTTAGAGTCTTTTTTAAATTTTTTTTTTAATTTCACTAGTCTTCATTAGGACAACAGTTGGATGTAGCCACTTTCCAGGTATTCCTGAAAAGCATATTTTTAACTGCCGTAACCAAAACGGAAGAGTTAATATGCAGGAAGGTTTAAACCTGCCCAGATATTTCATTTTCATGTATAATGGGGATTTTTTTTTCAAGATGGGTTCCAGCTATATTATTTAGTGCAAGCTGAATTTAACATTTTTCAGTTTGGCACAAAGTCTGTTGCTATGCACCACACACACRGACACAYACAGACACACASAGACACACACACATATCTTATAGAAGGAGAAGCAGTGTAGCAATACGGTGACTGTGACAATGAATTTGCTATTAAATGACTGTTTGCTGGTATTTTTTTTTTTAAATATATTTTTTGTTGTTAATAAAGATGAGGAATATCCATATAGAAAAGGATACTGATCTTGCATTGCATTTCCTTTWTTTTTTTCATTATTAAGTTGTCTTAATTCTCCTTTTCAGAGACAAAGAAAGGTCTCAAAGCTTCAGGTACTCAGATGTCAGTATAAGTACATAYGCTGAACACATAGGAAGTAGGCAATTTGAGGCCCTTTACCCATCACTAATTCATGACAAGTTTAGTTCCCTTTGAGTCATTTCACCAGGAAATTCTGTACTAGCTTCTGTCTGTACGTGTGTCATCATCTCTCCCTCACCACAAAATGAGAGGAGCCTGAAAAAGAAAAAGAGCGCAAGCTGTAACATCATGAGCTTATAGACCCTATCGTGTTATTTGGGTAGACTGGCAGAGTGACTACAGCCCGCCCTTGCTCTCTCCCCGAGCCTGGTCCCCCCCAGTAGTCAGGTTTTGTGCTCCATGGTAAAACCCACCGCTGAATTCTGTGAAAGGAGCAAACGGTGTCACTGTGACAATGGATAGATCAAGATATCAGAGGAAAACTTGCATTCAGGTAGTCCTCACTGCGCCCTGGACAATGAGATGTACAGGCATTTACTTTTAATAAATATTTTAGTGTAATATTGCCAATCTTTAACAGGAGCACAGATAAATCATAAACATACGCTTTTTTCACCCAGGTCTGAAGAATCCCCTTATGTATATCAAATGATGTTAAAATGCAGCAAAGATCTCAGTTTGAAGATTGTATTTTAATATTTTATAATAAAACAAAAAATCCTGTTTGCCAATACACATTACAGCTGCATAATGAACTAAAATGTAAAAAGGATTAAGATGATGGAAAATRTAAAAATGAAATCTAGAAGAATCCCACTTTTTGAACTAATTGTCTTTACAGTTATGGAAAGGATTTAAATCTCTAAGCCGTTTTGTTTGGTTGGTTTGTTTTGGGGGTTTTTTTGTCTCATAGAGAACGATGCTATTCCACATGCACATCAAGACCTTTGTCAGATACAGTAAGAATAATTCATGGTGATGCATGTTTTATCTGGTTAGATTGTAAAATGCTATTTTATTGTTTATACTAAACCATGGATAAATGCTAAAGTAAGTTTTGATCCCACTGTAGTGGGCACTACACAACGAGCAAACTTACCTGAGTCAAACAGTTTATAGATGAAGGTCCTGAACCCACTTTCTGTCATGACAGTGTCCTTGCTACACCTTTCAAGTTAAAGACCTACAGAACACAGCATAGCAGGTAGGTAAAATAAAAGTGACCTGGGTAAGAAGTTAATTACCAATTACAACTCGGGGTTTTGTGCAGACTATTTGTGGTGAGTTAATAACAACTGCCATGGCAATCACAACTGATACCACCCCAGCTGTTGATTTTCTAATGCATATTTTTCCGTTACAGAATTGTGAGTATGTATATGTATACATCATGTACAGTGTGTGTGTGTGTATGTATGTGCATACACATGGTGCGCAAGAGAAAAATAAAAGATTTCAACTGAGATGAGTAAGTACAAAAGGACAGCATGGGCTAGCAAATCAGCAAGAAAACAGTTTAATCAGAATTTAATAACAGGGAAAATGCGGGTAATAAAATAAGACCTTCTTCAACTCTCTATTTTTTATAACAGTCCTATGTTAATTGAAAAGATGCAAGCAGGCAAAGGAGAAAAAAGAAATTTATAGGTGATAGTAATTTATGACCGTGTACTAAGAATAGACATACTCATTAACACCGTGCATAAAAAAATCAGACTACATTACTGGGAATCACATTCCATACTTTTTGCACAAGAAAAGGAAAAGAATCTAGCAAGAGGTAAGTACGGATTGTAATCTTAAAAGCAGAAGATTATGTCCTTATATGCATTCTTCTAAATCCATGATAAAAGCTCATATAAAAATTCATTAGTTCAGAATCTGAACAAAGCATCAACAAGGGGACTGTTAATAATAAGCATCAATCACTTGTTGAAAGGAACATAGCAGTGCAATAATAACGAAAACAATGACAGATGACAGAAGGCCAGATATCAAATAATAAGATGTCAAAGYCCTAAAAAGGCTAAGTGCTTAATCCTGATTCCATAGAAGTTGAGGAGAGATTTGCTACTTACGGCAAAGAATGCAGGATTCAATCATGGCTATATTTGATTTAATAGGTTCTAATGGATGATATTCTGAACATAAGGTAGAAGTTGGTGAGGAAGCCAAAAAGGGCTAATATATGTGCTAATCAGAAATAAATACGAGTTTATCAGGAATAAATTTCCTCGGCAATTCATCCTGGCACAATCCTGGATGAGACAGTGGCTGCAATTCAATCAAATGTTCATATGTTTCAGCAGGTGCACAGGAGACATGGAAAGAAACTTGGAAATGACTGAAGAACTGGAAATTTTTGCCTTGCGCTCAGAAACATTTAGCGATCACTCCATATGCTTATCAAAAAGATAGTTCAGGAATGACTTGATGACATGGAGTACATGCTTCAGGAAAGTAACTTTGATAATATAAAGCGTTTGAGGAGATGGATGCAGTAAAAACCCCAGTATTTGAATGCTGATATTCATCATATTCAGATTAGAAATAAAGTTTATTTTTTGTTTTGCTGTTTTAGCAATGTGTCATTGACCATGGCAATCACATGCTGAGCGTTGCAGTGAATTCCTCAGCCCTGGAAAATGCTCAGTTAAAATCAGATTCTTTTCTAAAAATCCTTGTTGAAAAAGTTAAATTCTGAGAAGGCCTTCGGCAAGAGCTCAGACTAAATGGTTATAATGGTCCCTTCTGGCCTTAMATGCCATCACTATTTGGCTTTTATATTCAGAATCATTGTCATTATTTTTTTCATTAGAAAAGAAATCCTAAAATATGCAGATTTTGTCAGATGCAAAAATGCCGTACCGATGTATGAATCCTTTGATTCTATGGCCGGTCAAGAAATTCTTCCCCTCAAAAAAGATTGTTGTCTTTGGATTTTTGAAATCTGCAGAACTTTTGCAAATACCAGTAAATGTAAATAAAGAGGAAATACAAAYGAAAATTTCAAGTTCCAAATCTTTCTTAAATTGTTTAGTCCCATATGTTCATTCCGGATCTCAAGAGTCTTTTTAAAAATAAAAAGTACATCCTGATCTCCCGTGCTCATTCTGCTTCCTCTTCTGATTAGCAAACACATACTGTTCCCATTAACAGTACATATACCTGGGGATGACACACGCTAAGGAATAGCTTCTGCTTCTGTTATGTGATTCTGATGGTGAAAAAAGCATCACTACCCTGTGGTATAACTAACGTAAAATAATTAGTGATAATCGTACAACTTTAAGTTCCCCTTGCTGCATAGTAGCTGTGACCGTGCAGTTTGTTACTAGCTTAGCTAACCGTTGTGAAAAATTTATAGCGAACTGGGATTTACCATATTTATCTGAGCTACTTGCATTCTTGCTATTTGCAAGAAACGTTATATTTATTTTGCCGATAAAATCACTTAAGTATATGCTGAACTATCCGTGTGCGTGGAAAATCTGCTATAGATTACTTCAATTTTTTCTGCTGAGATTATAGCAAATTACATTATTGAGGCTCCGGAAAAAGGTAAAAGGAACACTTTCAGATTAGTCTATGCATGCTAAATCCGTGATTCTTGTCGGGCAATATCTTCCCTTTTCTTCCAACAATATAAACAACTTCCATTGCTTTGTCTCAGTCCCAAGGAATAAATTTCTTATTCCTGTCCTAATTTTTTCCTGCCTACCTGCTACCTCTCTTCTTCCTTGCTGTCTCCTTCCTTGCCTGATTTCCATCTGGTTTTCCAAAGCATTGCCATCAGAATCTTTTTTTTCTCTCCTGTTATTTTGATTTTACCATCCCCATTCCCCCTGCGGAGCACAGCTAATTCAAATGTATTGTTTTTTTGCTTTAGACTGTAACAGCCAGCCTTGATCCTCTCTCTTTTCATCTGCCACCTCTCCCATCTGTTCCACGAGCAATGCCAGCCTTGACTCCAGCATTGTTTTTTATTCTCATCATGTTCTTGTTCCTTTTTCCATGCCGACGTCTATGTTTGAAATATGAAACCTACACCCATTTTTCAGGTCAGTTCTTAATCATTGAAATTCCTCTTTAGCCTTGCATCCTTTCTGTCACCTGTGAGAAATTATTACTCGTTATTCATAACAAAAAGCCCGTTGGAGATGATGAAGACATCGGATTTCATATACTGGTGAACTGTACTCTGCTGAGGTATGGTACATGTCAAATTGCCTCTCCACCTCAGTTCCCTGCATTCGTAAACAACATGCTAAAATGTTAAAAGGCAAATACAAGCTGGCAAGAATGTTACAGTCTGCTCTTTATTGACGTATCTGCGGTACACTTTTATTGTTACTCATTCTCTGATTTCTGCTTGCTTGTGACTTGGGCCTTTCTTCTGTACAACAGAAGCAATTTCCTGAAAACTAGGTGTTTTCTCCCTCAGCAATCACAGCACCATGCGGTGATCTCGCATCTTCAGAATCCCAAGTGATGATAGCGAGGAGCAGCTCCAGGTCCACAAATTACAGACAGATTGAAAAACAAGGCCATTGATAATAACACCTTTGTATATGCTCGCTCAAACATTCCTTATGGCTGCACTTAAAATTATGAATATTGTAGGAAGCTGTTTCTGTCATTGTAGTGAGTGTGCCGAGGCAGTATTTTGAACAAGGATACTGGACAAATACCAGCCCGTGGGAAATGGACCATGTAATGATCGTTCTTGAGATGGAGAAGGCACATTCTTGGTTTAATGTTTCATTCATAAAAACTACCCATGAAATATATGCCTACTCCACCTACCTTACAAACCTGGAGAAATCAACTGATCTTTTCTGAATTTGAACCTGTTGCAAATCTGATATCTTGACAAGGTCAAAGAATGTCAGAGACCTGACTGCTTTTTATATCCCAACAAGGTAAAATTAGTTCGTGAACACTGATATCTTATAGAGAATGGAAGTTCTGACAGTGGTATTGCACTGCTAGTCAATACTCTCATTTGTTTTATGACCTCACACAGCATTCAGGGTAKCATTCAAATAAGCTTTGCAGAGATGCTTTCAACCACAGCAGAAGTAATGAATCCCTAACTTTTACACTGAACTCCTTAATCCAAATAAGACACCTTCTCATAATATTTTGCAGTGCAGGAGTGAATCTCTCCTACTTAACTTCTTGTCTGAAACAATACCTGTGCAATCTCATCCACATCCTTTGCACAAGGCTTCGAGGCCAAGAACTCTTTGAACAAGCAGGAAAGCTGCACTGACAATGCTAGCGTTAACCCTGCTTTTGGCCTGGAGACCAAACTGGTCAGGAGCCAACCCAGGGGCGGGGGAAGGGCGGTGTGTCACCTCTGTCCCTTGGGGCTGGGATGCCCAGTTCCAGGCTGCTCAGTAGAGCACAGGCAATTTGGCTAGCTGTCAATGTAGTGAGATATATGGTGATAACAGACTGCTTTTCTGCTCCCTCCACAGTAAAGTAGAACAAAATTCATTGTGGTCGCCAAGGGAGTAAATGAAACCTCCATTTTTCTTCTTCTGCAGGGGTGTTTCCCTTTTGAACCTTATAGAAGTATCAGAAGGTACACGGGCATCAGTTTCCATTCATACCAACACCACTGGTCACAGTCATAACCACTCTACACTGAACTGACAACGTAATATGGTTTTATGTGTCCGCAGGTAGCTGAGAATTAGGTCATAGATTAATTTATAAGCAAATTGTGTGAAGCTGGATTTTTTTTGGCGAATTTTAAAAAGTAAAAAAACCCCTTCTTTTAAAAAGGGAGACGTTCATGTTACGGATTTAGTTTAAACAATGGCTATGTTATTACAGGACATTTTATTGAGATCACTTTTATAGTTTTATAGCTTTGTCAGGGCTTCTGTCACTAGGAAAATAAAGTGAAATTTAAGCTATAGTGAGTAAGAGATTAAACACAGATCAGTCAAACGTTCCCTGTTACTTTTTTCATAAAAAAAATAGAAAAATTATATCAATCACACAAAAACACTTGAGCAAATGTTAAAATAATGTATTTTATGACACAAATAAGTAAAAGKCAAATTGTGCTGTTGCAGAAATTATACTATGGAGCTCAAGCACTTAGCAACATTAAAAATAAATTAAGTTGGAGGAATAGATAGAATTGCATGAGACAAGATTCCTTTCTTCAGGAAATATCCGAAAGTTATAAAGATTTTTGTTTTGTTTTGTTTTTTTCAATTACCCACTGCAGGCATTTTACACTATTCTTTGAAAAATCCCGTAAAAAATAGGATATAAGATTGAAAGAACTGTTGTGATTTGAAACATCRGCTCTCTTATCCTTATCATTACGATCTTTCAGCAACAGAAATATCTCTTGGGTTCACTGTTTACTTGTTTGGCATCAATAACTTGTATTTTGAGAAAATCATCTTGTCAAGAAACAGCTCACTCAAGTTATCACAGAAATGTAGAGACTTGTGCTAACAGAAGTTTATTTTTAGTTCTGAAAAACYACTTCAGTGGTTCAGTTCCAGAACTAGTTCACAGCACAGATAAGAGATATTTTTAATTTCACCTCCGCATAGGCATATCTTCCCAGAGATTAACTGTGATAAAGTGTGGTCTTAATGACAAGCTTTTAYAGAAGGAAAAACAACAAACCAGAAATGTAAGAAAAAATTCTTACGAGGCACTTAATTACATACTTTGGACTAGAAATACATCTACATCATAGTAAATGCACAGAAAATAACATTCTTCTAATTGCATAATTGCTTTAAATATAGGCTTTAATTGCAGAGCTTATAGCAGAAAAATTTCTGCTTATAATATTTGTGGCATTAAAGATGACCTAAATGATGCTGCTCGTCTTTACTGAAACTTCATTGTGTTACAATGGAAAGTTGTCTTATACAGATTAAATGCTAGCTGTTATTAGAGTCTATGTAGCTRCCATTTAACCTGAGACTTACCTTATTCCTTGCTAATTGCATTGCCCTAATAAGATGTACGCACAGAGATGACATGCGCAGGTAGCTGCGTTCAGAACAATTTTAAATTTACGGTTTCCTTTCATTACAGGTCAACATACGCAGCGCAATGCATCAAGGGCTTAAAGAAAGAGGCAAGCTGACGGGGTTTCAAGGGCAGCTCAAAGATGATAGTTATGAGTACACCACAAAAACCTAATCTTGAACTTAGAAACATCACTGTCCTGAGCCTAAACCAGCTACAAAGAAAAACAACCTATGGACAGAGAAAGGATTTATGCCACAGCTAGGAATATGTGGACCAACGCCAGGCACACTCCTGTAGGGATCCATCATCCTCTGTCCCATATTTTGGTTGTCCCCAACCTGTCAGTACCAGCTGTAGCTAGTGTGAATACAGCATTTATGCCTTTCTGTTAAATCAAACAGATCTGCTAAATGTGATCTAATGATCTCAGTTTCTATAACTAAAACTACAAAAAGTGTTCGCTGATGGTATCTGAAGTAAATATGAGTACCGAAAGGCATTTTCTGGAGTAGAACCCTCACCAATGTTTGCCTGTATTTTGCTGGGATCCCTGTGGTTTTAGTAGTAATAAGAAAATAGGACCTTAATTTTAGAGGTTGGTCAGCTATAGCAAATAAATGTCAAAGGCAATGAAATGAGCTTACCCAAAACACACAAAAAACAAGGGAAATACAAAAAGATCAGAAACTTCTAGCCTCAAACATGTATCCAGAATAATCCGGTCCTTACTGATGTTTTCATACCAGAATAGTAGCAACAGTTCAGATTTTCTTTCAGCGAGAAGAGTTTGGTTATTTGAGGCAGTTAGGGAAAATCACAGATCTCGCAAGCACTCTGAGTGCTACTGCTGAACAAGATAGCAGAATGCGATATTACTTCTTTGCAGCTATTGCAGCACTGCACTAAAAGAATGTCTGTAGTATAAATGTTATGCTTTGGAGTGGAATTTTCTCTATTCATCATCTGATTGTTTTATAATTTTATTAATTATAACTCATCTCAATACAGCGTCTTATTAGAACAACAGACAATTTGGTGTTACTGACAAAAGATTGTGTGATACATATGGATAATCAATTACAGTAACATCCCATGAAACGACAGTGAAATTAAATGGATTGAAAATGCCACCCTTCATGGGGTCCCGCAATCTTTTGTGTTTGAATGTCAACAATGAAAGAAAACCCTGCTTTCGGACAAGAGCAGTGCTGGGCTTCCAGTCCGTCCTGGAGAAGGCAGTAAGCAATCCACGAGTCAGACAGATGTGTGGCATTCACTTTTAACTTTCTGTATATAAACCAGCCCCCGGGTGATTATATCTACATTGCTGTTGGATTATTGTCTTATAAATGAGAGACTCTATCGCCTAATGTGAGCTTCCCACCTCAAGGATTTAGCTAACAAACCCCAGGAAACATATCCATACTTTTCAGTATCCCTTTCATTAATTTATTTACTAGTAATTAACTTAATATACTGATTAATTACTATATAGCATTACTAATATTAACAATCTAGAAAAAAAAAAAGGAGATACCAATTAATCACTGTTTTTCTTTAAAAAATAGTACTTATTGATTACATTATATGTGACAAAACTTGTTCTGAGMTTGCAATTGAAGGAGCTACTCCAGCATGTGATTTAATATCCAGTGGCCCACATAGCTCACTCTGTGCCATGGCAGGGATGATTTATTTTGCAGGGAACTGAAAAAATACGCGGTATGATATTGATGTACTTTGAAGATACTTGCAAAACAAAATAATAATAATGGAAGGGGAAAATACTGGTAAGTTATTAAATCCTGACAACCTGTTTTCATGAAGGCTTAGTCCTAAGAATGCCATTATATTAAATATGGATATTTATGCATAAGTACATTAACTTATAAATGAATAAATGTACCATTTTAAAAGATACAACTTCTTCCTTCATTATTCTGCAGATTCTTCTGCGGAATTTGGATCCGAGGAAGGAACTGTGAGGTTATTTTAAGAATCCTTTTTAGGGATCGGAAAGGAGTAATATTGAAGGGAAGAATGTATACATACAGTGGGTTTGATCCTCCTCTGAGAGTAAATCAGAAAGAACTACAGTGTAAAGCCAATGTAAATGAGGGGAATATCAGGCACTTGATATCAGAGCCAGACTACTTCCAGAAATGTTAAGACCGGGGGAAGACAAATGCAGATATCACTACTGTATACCACTTAATCTATTATTAATAATGACTGAAATAATTTTTATTATTATTTGTGTGCATTACAGTAGTGCCTTAAGGCAGTGTGCAACATACAGCAACAGATTATTTTTCGTCCCAGCCACGTCCAATCTCAACAACAGGCCCTTAGCGCAACAGAAAGCAGCATTGTTATCATCTGTCATTTGATGCAGAGGAACATAGGAAAACAGAGGAAATAAATAGCCTGCCAAACTTGCACAGGAGATCTGGGGAAGAGACACCTGGCTCTCTTTGCTTACTGGGTACTGTGCTGAGCTACAGACCGTCGCTTATGTATGATGTTCAAACTTACACTGTATAGAGCCATGCCTTCAGTCATGCACCGAGCACCAGTCAGCTAACAGCAGTTGTTTTACTGCTTGGTCAGAGAAGAAATAATTTCATCTGTTGAATTCTTGCAGCACGAACTGGCAGAAAGACTGTATTACGGGAGAGCATGCTGGTCAGGCGCAGATATGAGGTCAGTATGGACAAGACTACCTGGTCTTTTCTATAAAGCTATATTTTTCTTTTCAGCCGAGAAATGAAAGCTGTTGAAAGATTCAATGTTGTCCTGTCTTTTAAGGCTGGAATCTCCTTTCAGCCAAAATAATTTATTCCAATTGTCAAAGCTCATCAGGCTCTCAGCGTGAGTCTTGCATAAATGGATTCATTCCTGGCTGTTTCATTTGCACACTCCATGAAATTTTTTTCCACCTATTTAATTTCATCAAGACTTTCTTCACAGAGACTAGTAAACTTGCTGCAAGAGCACTGTAATGTAAAAGAGACTATCTCTTTCTTATATTCCTGTGGAAAAAAATAGGATAAACCACAATATGCTTTAATATTTCATATACTTAGAAAAATTCCCATTTTAAGATGCTGTTCCTGAAATAGGAACAATACAGAAGCATATGATAAATAAAGCAATAAAGCCATGCTTATGGGTAACAGATAATAAAGTGCTGCCAACTTGGATACGCATTTTCTGTTTAAAATCTCCCATGGTGAAATTCATAATATTCCGTATTCTACAGTAGTGGTGTAAAATCCTCCCATGAAACTGCAGTGTCTGGGAATATTACTATGGCATCGTTGTTGTTATTTTTCTAAATAAAGTGCCTCTCTGTTGCAAGAAAACTCATCAAGTGGAAAATGTGATGAATACGTTATTGCAAAGGCACAGAGTTTGGGAAACCTAGCTGTGTTTTCCTTTGCCGAGTTTGCATTGAACGCAGCTGTATAGGGCAGGTCCTACGCAGGGGGTCTTGTCTTTGTCCATGCTTCTGTAGGGCAGCCATAACGACTTAAGCAGCAGCAGATCCTCCAAAGCCTTCTTGGCTTTAAGACCACAGCAAGGGAAGAGCTTTAAGTCCAGAGAAAACAAGCAGGGCCAATGCAATCCTTTACGGCCGTTATGCACATTTGTTTATTCATTTAAGAAATTTATTTATTTATTTAAGAATTTTTCACCTCGGGGAAACAACCAACTAGAAAATATGAAGAGTTAATACATRAAGACTAAAGTTTAATTCCATGAAGTAGATTTGAGCTCACGGTGGATGCTGTATATCATTTGCATTTGCTTGAAAAAAGAAGATTGTTTCTGTAATAGCCTGATCCTGAAGCACATCCAGGAGGGGAATGGAAGCAGAGCTGCCTCAGAAGCTGACACAATCAGACAGATATTTTAAAAAGCCTACGAAGATTTTACACCCTCCAGTAGGCTGAGGCTAAACAGGATTTGTCAGAAGCGGGAGCAGGTAGCAAGATAGGCTTTGTCAAAAGCAGAAATTGGTGCCGGAGTGGTATTGGTCAAAACCGTTAGTCTTTACAGTCAGTTCCTGTCAGTATTACGCCTTTGAGATAGCCAGTCTTCAAATTAATGTTTTCCAATGAGCTGGCCTTTGGGAGTCAAAGAAACAAACAAATTAATCTGAAAAAACGAGTCTGCCTGAGACGCTGATAAATCTGTTATGACAATGTAAGGCTTATTAAACACTGAGAAATGTATTTCCCTAGCCTCTGGGTCAAATGCAAGTTTTAAGGTTAATAGAGGAAATCAACATTTAAAAAAACGTCACATGGACAACTTTTTTTTGTATTCTGCTTTTGGCAAGAAATTCATGATGCAATACACTTAACTCAAAAATATAATGCATGTAGTGAGGTATTATCCCAATATTCTGTGTTATAGGGACATAACTAAAATAGGATAATGTAGATAATGTTAAAATTTGAGGAACAAGGGAGTCCCAGGTCTTCTCATATATTACTGTTCACCTGTTCTTGAACATCAGTGCTGGCTTGCCTTCGTGAACTCCGTCTGAGTCACACGCACGATCTTTGCTCTGACTGTACAGAGATGAAAGGTAGGCTAGCTGAAGCATATTGCCGAGGAAATAACTCCATCTTGATAAAAGGAGTGCTTTGCAGAACAGAAAAGCTAAACAGTGCTATTGATTATCATGATATATGCTACAGCGAAAGAAGGTGGAAACACAGGGCCTGCCTACACACAGCTTTTCCTCTCAGCAGCAGTCGCAGTTTCAGCAGGCATTTTTCTTGAAATTTATGGCATTAGAGAAGGATTCCTCTGAGTTGAAAGGCTTTTGCAGGGGGCAGTGGTACAGCAACTTGACCTGCTATACTCAGAAGCATTTCTTGGGTCCAAAAAKCTCTTGAGTTTGCTTCCTCAAGTGAAAAATGACCCCCACTGTGGATATTCATAGAAAGAAACAGACCTACACAGATATATATGAAAAAACCCACACTCTCCACTGCCACAGCCTGAAGAACTCATCAGGTGGAGAACAGTTATCCAAAACCTTATCCTTTCTACACCACAGTCCGCATACTTCTTCCTTTCAAAGCACGTTATGCGGCTTAAGCAACTGCGTGGTGGGATAGAAACTCTTAGTAACTCATGTTGCCTTACTGGTGGTTTTCTGTCACTGTAAACCATACTTTCAGGCAATAAGGGGAAAGACTGTAAATTTTCTTGTACTAAAAGACATGTGCTTAATGTACCTGCTCTGTCTGTGTGATAGCTAATGGTGCCAGGCAGACTTTAGATTTACCTCAGTACTCCAAAGAAGCGTTTACTAGTGAGCCTGAAGGCCCTTCAAATTCCTTCCTCRTTTGGAGGGAGTCAGTCGATGCCCTTCTCCAGAACCCTAATTGGCACTGACGTGTTGAGAAACACTGTGCTGAAAAGCAATCAGTGCCCCTCAAACCCAGGGCTGACCTTCATGGACAACTTGGAAGTCAAAAAAGACTTTTATAGACTTAGTCTCATTAGTCTCACTAGTCTCTTTGGTCTCATTATTCATTTAAAAGGTTATGATCCAATATCCACTATTAGAGTTAGGGACTTTAAACAGAATGGGTCTTTTAATGTGTAAAAGGGATAGTCTTATGACCTAGACTCAGTAGGCAACCTCATTCATGTTCTAGTGGGCGAATCCAACTCATTCTTTTAGATGTGCATTGGTTCAGGAAAATGAGCTTCATTTTTGGCACTACTGGTGAACACTTTTGTCCATACACAAAAATAAATATGGCAGAAATCCTGTATGTCATCAAACCCCATTGAGAGAGTATTTTACAGTGGCATCTTTCACATCACCAGTGGGAAAAAATAATTCAGTTCTAGCACACAGTGCATCATACAACATACATCTACATTTTGCAGACACAGGCTGATAAACACCCACATGAGCTAACTTTAAGCCAACTGTTTGCGCATAATAGCCAAGGCAGCATAAAGCTTTGCGGGGGTTAACACCAAAGTATATTTTTTCATTTCCTATGCCAGCAGGTAGGCTTCCCAGCCAGAGCTCACCGTTACCATGGCTACGTTGCCAGCCGTCCCCAAGTCAGCTAGTTTAAAGCTAATTTGGATAAGCCTGCGTTAGCTGCAGACATTTTAGTGACTGCAGTGTAGACATATTCATAGCAATGAAGGGTTTTCAGAAAGATTTCAAAATAGTCATGTAATTTTTTTTTAAATGTCTGCTGACACTATTACCACTGATGGAATGAGGACAGGTGCTGGGAGGTAGATGGGCGGGTGACTTTCCCGAGTAAGTCAAAATGCAAGGGTGTGCTGCAAGCAGCCCAGATTGTTTGTGATTTATTTGATACAATGGTATAGACAAAACCACAACAACGAGAATTTTATGTCTTTAAAACTGCGTTTTGTTTTCTGTATGTTCCATTGTTTATTCAAGTGTAGAGCTTCCTATGAAAAGAACTAGTTTCTGTATCTTCCCGGCACCACAGATGAGCTTAAGTTTTCTTTTTTTTTAGGAATTCTTTATATTTATATAAAAAGAAGGTAACTGTTATAGCATATTATTACTATATGGAGCAATTAAATTGTTAGGCACAATTAAATTAAATTGTAGACACAAACAAAACTATTATTCAATATCTGTGTATCTGAATTTCTTTTTCTTTCCACATTATCTTCTCTAATCCTGGAATTAGTACACCAAAGCATCAAGTAACGGTGTCCTATCAATCCCTTATCTGCTACACACCACATTTGTACTCATTTCAGCACTAAGCTATCTCTATAGCCTGAAAAATCACTTGACGTTGCATATATTCAGGTTGCACTGCCTTGGAAATAAATAATTTATTGTTACCTATTCTATAAATAGCCTCAGCACAAGTCATCCAATAACCGTAACGGTAAGCTGCTTTAATTGAAGAAGAGACCAATGGTCTCAGCTGTATTGTAACATCTCTTAATAGACTACCTTAACAGCTGTGACAGACTACTTAAGTAAGTTATTGTCTCTCTTCAGAGTGAAATATTTTCAAATAAAAATTACTTGTAAGTGCATTTCCTTCAAAATGATTATGCAGCCAGATCAATCTCTGTGGGTCATGCTCATTGAAACTACCCCAAAAGGCAGTGTTACTCATTTCTCTTTAATGGGCAATAGGGCACTGAAGATGCTCTCTCTTTACTCACACATTTCCTGTTACCAAGTCCAAATTAATTTGAAGACTTTGAAGAATGAAAACTGTTTGGCAATGCTTCCAAGAGGTCAATCTTCTATACGCTGCACTTACAGAAATAAACTCCCTTCCTCACTCAAAAGACAGCCTGCTCACATACACCATCTCAGCTAGAATTAACGTGAGACTGAAAAAAGAGGAGGTGCCAAAACCACTACAGAGCTGCTSCTAAAACTGTGTGTCAAACGTGAGTAGAACCAGCATGAGAAAGTAAGGTGTGGGTTGCTCCAAACAGTACATTTCACACATCCTAATAGGGCATTAACGCATAGCAGCTGATGTATTTTTCAAGTCACCTCCTTACTTATTGTGTAGCTCAAATTTGTGGATGCAGTTAAGCAACGAATTAATTAATCTCCACGGAAATTCCTGATGCAGTGTTTGAATATGTTCTAAAATCTTGAAATAGAAAGGTACCTAAAGGGCCATAACACTTTGAAAGAAGGGAATGAACTATTTGGATACTACCCCTCGATGCTTAAAAGCCAAGAAAATACTGAGGTTTATGTTAAGGGTAGAACAAAAATTTGTAACTCTCCCACCAGTAAACAGGAGAACTTAAAGTAAATGTCAGCTGAAACACAGATGGTCTCTCCCTCAGAAACAGGTTTTGCTGTCATGCAGCTTGTGCAGACATCATGACTAGTTAATCTAGTTACTAACGTGTACTTCATGAGCCTCACGTTTGCTACTACTTGAATGTCTTAATTTCTACAATTTTAAATTCATATTGCATGGCAAGTTTCTACAGCTGTCCATTCATTTTATGTCCATTTATTTTTAATTTATTAATATTTTTTTCCCTTCATATTATCACTACCAAGTAACATCCTATACTCCCTATACAGTTTTATATTTGCACCTCATTCTGGAAATAAGTCAACAGGCAGAATTTTACAACTAGAGGGTGCTGGAGGACCATAATGTGATATGGTATGCAAAACTCTCAATGACCTTTAGTGGAAAGAAGAAAAATAAAATAAATCAATTATTACTGCTCAGTAGGACAAGTTAATATATTCCGAGGTAATACAAATGCTGCAATATTATCTAGTGTAAGTAAAAAGAAAATGAATACTTTATAGCTGATACTATTTTAAATTTTGTTTCAAATTTGCTGTTAAACTTTGCTTCTGTCCTTAGTTTTTGTGCTGTAATGAACGAAAAGCCTTTATCTTAACAATACACATTCCTTTTGCTTCCTTTTGTGTGAGTTGGAAAGCAATTACAGTATATTATTGATTAAATGTTTTATGATAAAACACAAAAGCCACCAAGTAAGCAGGAAAGCAAGAAGGAACAAAGATTAATTTAACAATAAAATCTATAATTGAGATTATACAGATAGAATGTGGACATTAATTACAGATAAATCGTTTAATAGGAGTTCTAACAAGAAAATTATCTTCCAAAATTCATATACTTTCCAACACAGGGTAATTATTTTCTTGCCTTCCAGTACTGTAAGAAAAAATACAAGTATGAGAATAAGTAATGTCTATAAATATAGCACTCTGATTGTACGTAGAAAAATTACCCCTCCCTTCCTTCCTCTCTTTGAATTATCCTTATTGCTTCTCAGAGTCTCTGACAAGTCTGTAAATACCTTCAACAGACAGAAATACTGAAACTTTGAACTGGACCTTGAAGATACCATTTTTTTTCCTCTGGTTCAACACGGGTCAGTAACATTTGGGATTTCCCTTCCATTTYCTCTGATGGGAAAGAAATCCAAAGGACAAACTGTGGCCACCTGGTAAAGTGGCTCCCTGAAACCTCCACGAGGAAGTGGCCAGGAAGCTGGCAGAAAGTGCATGACCATATTCTGAAGAGCAGATCTCTTCAATCCAAACACGAATCGTTGCAGCCAGGGTGTTGATCACAAAGTGGCAGTGGTTAGAAAAAACCCTGGGCACCTGCAGATCYGCCAGATGCCCAGTGAAGCCAGCATGGCATGCTTCGCTCTTTTTATATTCCCACTTTTGACCTTCTGGTTGTGCAGGCTCGCCGTATGTGGACAACGTTCACGTGGTGGGCCACACCCAAGCGATCCAAGAGTCCACTTGTGGCCTGCATTGGCTCAGCACATCCTGGATGAGCTAGAAATGTAGCACAACAAGTGTGATTGTGTCTGTTTCCTCACTATGGAAGGTTTCAGTCCCTTCCTCGCCTATGAGGAGCCAGTAATCCTTATTTCCTTTTATGAATTGCCAAGTTAGTGAGAACTGTCTTATTTTAATATTTTAACTAACTGTGGTGCCCCAGCTTTACCAGAGGAGACATGTTTCCCTGTGGCACACTCACAAGGGCTGAGGCACAGTCCCTGTGCGTTCCCAGGGAACACACGCTACCCACATGCCTACATACAAGCACCTTTCTCTTGGCTGCGTTTCACCTCATGACTTGCCTTTACGAAGGGGTGTACCCTGGCACACACGGGAGACCRCAGGTCCTGCCCTACGTACCCTGGGAAGATCATGTTTCTGGAGTCTCCATGTCACGGGGTTTCCTCTGGAAAATGGAAAGCAGTCTCCTGTCAGAGCAGATTCACGCATAGGACCTTTTTCTCCAAAAAGTAGCAGCCAAATCAATGAGTTGGTGAGGGCAGCCATTAACTAACACATAGGCACAAAGACTCATGATATATTTAAGAGTCTCAGCCCCTTAGACCTTTAGACACTTCTTCACTTCTACTGGTGGCTAGGTGTTAGCTTTGGTCATCTGTGCTACAACAGGCAAACAAAAAGAGCATAACTAGTGGTAAAAATGGGATTTCATCTTGACAACAACTGGTTTGTTTAAACTGAAAGCTTTCAAGGGGATAAACAAAACAAATCGAGTAAGATGTATCTGATGCAACAACAAAAAAATTGTGACTTTTATACTGCAGGCTTGCCAGACACTACAGAAGATGAGCCACAGGACGGAGTAATGTAAAAAAGTATAATATAACCTGATACTGAACCGCATCTTGGGATGTTTCTCCAGAACTGATATCTTTAGTGGTACCACTAGAAAGTGGCCTGTTTGTTTTTGACATATTGTATCTAGTTTGTGCCTAAGGAAACAGCAGTCAAAATTTGGCCCAATGTTTTATTGTCAGCATGTTCTCACACACTTAAGTGTGCCTGCTTGATGGATACAATTGTTTTTTTTTCTAAATGAGCTGATTTTACAAAATTAGTAATTCTCTGATATTTATTTTTCCACATTGACAAGATCAGCTTATTCAATGCTGCCTGCACTTACAAAGTCTACATAATATGAATTACAACTTAGCTTTTTCTTCAACAGTGCCATTGAAAATTATACAAGAACAAGATGTTTGGTTTCTTTTCCCTCTGGAATTCAGCAGAAAAGCTGTTAAATACTACATATACTAGAATACTGATTTTAATAATACTCAACGTGCACATCAGTTTCATTGTCAGAAACACTTTAAATCTCTGTATGTTACTAATAACTGAAGAGTGTTATTCAGCTTTACAATGTAGTATGCATTGTCCTTCATATATATTCCTAAAGCAGGATGTATGCTGTACATTTATATACAACATTGGTCAGAGCACAGACATTGCAGTGTCATGCTTTCATTCAAATTTCAGATGCCATATGTTCAGTACAATCGCATGGCATCAAAATGCAACATATTGCTTTGCAAATGCAAATAATTTCACACAGTGACCTTCATGACTGGGAAGGGGTAATGAAATGGGATATATTTTACACATATGAAAAAAAAAAWAAAAGATTTATCATAAATATATGGACCAGTATATGACGTTGAAGAACAAGAAGCAAAAAGGGAACAGTGCTCTTGCATAAAGATCGATTCTCTTTGCAGCTGATGGAATGACAGGCTTGGGAGGAGGAGGCTTCTTGTTGTTCTTGGCTTGAGATTTCCCGAGCCCATTGTTGACTTCAATGGGCTTCCCATAACAGTCATAATTCGATAATTCAAAATCCCTTGGCAAGCTTCCAACGATGCTGAAATCATTGGATCTTAGATCAGATTTTGAAGTGCAAACTTTTTTGCATCTGGTCTCACCAACCTATGAAATAAAGAGTGAGGGGAATCATGATCTACTCACCATATTTCATTAACAAACTTAATGCAGCTGCTAGAGAACACCGCAAACAAACATATAGGAAATTACTTGTTGATAGGGATACATTAAATCAGCCTAATTTGCTGAATGGTTGTGTTACAAAGTACTTAAGGATGATCAGTCAATCATATAAACTAATCCAAACATTCATAATTATGTAATTTTTCATGCACAAGGTGCCTCATGCTGTGCAACCTGCTATAGTTAGACTCCTTCATTTTAAGATGATAGAAGGGGAGAGAATATTTCTGTAGAGAGTATTTTTGGAAATCAGTTCCGTGCTGATGAACCTGCAGGACAGATACTATTCAATACTTACATTTTTCTGAGGCCTGGAAGCTACAGTCAGAATTAACCCTAAAATTCAGTGTTTGATGCAACAGTTAAAGTCTATTCTGGTTCTACATAGTAGCCAGCTCAAGATCCTATATCTCATCCTAGGGTGACCACCTTGCATGGCTAGAAGGCACTCTCTTTGTACCTGCAGTCCTTGGTGCCTCTCTAAAGACAGGTAACAAAGATGCGACACTGTTCTTAGCACTTCCCATCAGTACACTGGAGAACTGTGTAACTGGGAAATCTAAATCCGGCAACTGAATACCTGTCTTTTCTACAGCTCCGTCAGTGCTCTTGGGGATCAAATACTACTGTGCTACGGGGTAACCCCAGGTGAATGATTCTCTTTTACAGACCAGACAATCGTACTGGCACATACAATGAACATTTAAAAGGAAAAAAGTATTTGGTGCCCTTCTAACTGAAGTGTTTTGGGGGAAGAAAAGTGTTCCTACATTTGCTTCCTTGGATTTTATAAAGTTTACATTTCAGGTACAACAAATCTCTAGGAGAACCACCCATACACTTTTCAGGGAGCTTGAGGAGACTACTTGCAAGACTACTTGCAAGGTACTGTGCTTTGTGACTTGGGTAAATCTATCCCAAAGTTTCATTTCAATTGGACTATACAGTAAAGAAAAAAAAAAAAAAAAGAAAAAAAGAATACAGGTTATGAAACTGAACTGCATTATTAATAATGCCATTTGTTCACATATATAACCTGAGAGTTAGTTGGAAAAAATGCTGCTTCACAAATCAGGTTATACACATGGGCAACTGACATTAACATAAGTTTCACTAGGGCTTCCTGGAGCCACAGATACACTAAACCTTGGTTCTTCCAAAAGCTGCCTATCCCTCCTTCCCAGTAGCCGATCTCTCCTCCACAAAGCCTTCAGGCATTTTACTCTCAGCTCTCTCCACATCTGAGTTTTCTGCAGTCTTAGGCTGATGGTTCAGGATATTTGCATCATCACATTTTGTAATTAAAATGATAATAGTGAAATACAGTACCAGACTTACGGATGAATGAAAAACATTCTGGAGAACATTATTAGCTTCTCTGTGACAACTGTCAAGGTATCCTGGATGAAAAGAACTGTGGCAGTCAGGAAGAGACCTAAACTTCGACTGGGGCTTTTACTCCCACTACTGACGAGGCTGATTCTGGTGCAAGCTGGAAGAGAAGCACGGCACTATTCCCTCAGCCAGGAGTGGCAAACCTTCCCAGGTTTGCCAGACTTGTATTTCTCAGGAAAACAGCAAATTTTGAAACCAATGCACTAAAAATGAGGTGCAGGTTACATAACAAAACCAAGATTACAGGTTATAAAAAAGAAAAACAAGATAGGTGTTCCATGATGGTAAGGCAAAACTATATATATATAAATTTCCTGCAACTGTTTCCCAGTCATCAAAGAGCTGACAGTCTGGGACAGTGTTCAATATTGGAGTAGCAGGGGTAAACTGTCTAGTAAGGTGGTGATTGAGACATGTATGAATATGATTATGTGACGCTAGGTGATGTGGCGGCTGTCACTCAGTGATCCAAGAGGTTCCTTCCAATTGGATCATACCCAATGATATGGGTAATAAAGATAGAAAGCAGACCCTTGTGCAATGAAAGGGTAACTTGCAGGACTGGGGTGCATGTTAACTGAAGAGTCACAGGAATATTACATTTTTTCCATGGTCAAAACTAGTAAGATTTAGTAAGGCCATTACAAGAAATAGAATCGTGTAGGAAATTATATGCGTCCTTTTGGATTTGTAAACTTGTCCATTCCTCATATTACCAGCGATATATTGTAAAATTCAGTGACACTAATTGTAGCCTAAGCACTCTCATTTACAATACAGAATACTCCTGCAGGATCTAGAGAGTGCTCCCCTAAAGGCTGTTAGTAGTCAGTTCTCATTCACTTGAGAGACAGAGAACTGAGGAAATGGCTTCTAGGTCACCTGTGCCTTATAAGCAGAGGACTGTTCGCAGCACGTTCACACAGAGCTCTGCTTAGTTTAGTGTCAGCTGTAGTACTGATTTCTCAGGGTGACACAATTTCCCTTGTAAGAGCAACTTGGCCCAAATTTTTCTTTAGTAAGTATATGTTACTTTTAGAAATAATTTCTTTCATTTCCCTGGCTTTACGAATCTAATGTGCTTCTATTTTCTACATTCAGTCGCTGCCTAGACATATTTTTAAATTTCTTCTCATACATCTCTTCAACTCTCCAATATTTCTGTTGTTTTAATCTAAATTCACTTCAGTTGACCTACAGCTTTTCCTAAACAAAGTGAGATAATATATATCAAAAGCAGTTTATCTGCTTTTTATTCATCCTGTCTTGGTTTGTGCTAGAAGCGTAATGATATTCCTGACACTTACCAAAGGCTACAGGAACCATTTCTGYGGAAAATGATACTGCGGGACTTGATTTTAGAGTACTGCACTGAAGACTTGTAACAGCAGTAAAACATTGTTAAACGTTATATCCTTTTGACTTCATCCTGACACAGAACTTGGCCCTGGAAAATATTTTATATTGTTTGCCTTATCCTGCCTCAGCACCATGACCCATGGGCCAGACCCAGCTCGCAGGATGCTTCCAACAGATCTATGGCTTTTCCCCTGCAGGGGATGGGAGCAGCTGTTTGGGAAGGGAAGGCTGCTGGAATAACGCAGAGCCTCCCCACGTCCCCGATGGAGCCAGGCAGCTGCTCCTCGKCCCTCCAGCATGGAGGCAGGGGGGCTGAGGAGGGCACGGGAAGGTGACATGGCTCTGGGGGCTTGGCCCAAAACACAGACCTAGTTCCCGTTTCTCCCAGGACTGGGCCACCTTGTCACCATATACCTGGTTTGGTATGTTGGACAGGACACCTGCCTTTTAATGAACAGCTCAGAAATACCTAAAAATGACTCCTAGAAGCCAGAAGGCACCTTGCGATGATCCTTCCTCACCTTTTACAAAATTCAGGCTGATGGGTGCCCACTGCCAACCTCAGCACCTGCCGCTGCCCTGGATGCTGTGGCATCCAGAGCTGCGCCGTGCGTGCCACTGCAGCAGGGCCATACCTGGCTCCGAAAGCCTTCGTTTGCGGAGTTAGGGGAATAACGTAATAAGAAAGTGGGGAAAGAGAAGAAAAAAGAAGAAGTGCTGCCTCTGCACACAGACTGGCAAGGAGGGGGAACTAGCTCCCCATTGCTGCCTCCGCTGTTTCTGGTGCTCCTCATCACTCTCCACATTCACTGCCCAAACTACTTATACCAGATTTTCCTTTAAAAACATCCAGAATGAAGAATTTTTTCCATTACCTTGTTCCCCACAAACATATGTACCTTATTTCTAACCTGAATTTATTTGGCTTCAATTTTCAGTCACGAGACATGACTATAGTTAGTCCGATTAACTGCTGGTATTTACAGATGGTAACAAATCTAACCTTGATTTTGCATAATTCAGATGACATAACCAGGCCGACATATGAAGCCAAGTCAAATGTTCTTCAGAGTTTCTTACCTCCACATCATTACATCTGTCAACCTAATTGATAATCTTTTAAAAAAATATACTCAGTTYGATTAAATCAATAAACACATAGATCAGCTTTAATTTCACTGACCCATTTAAATTTATTAGCTAACATGGGGCTGAATTACGAATAATATTAATGATAACTAATACTTATGAATAATAATTATTAGTCAGCCCCCTGTTAGCTATGCAACATTTTCCACTGATTGATGTCAGGCTTATAATTATTCATGTTATGCCACTTAGCCTTTAAAAGTACTGACACGATGTTAGCTTCTTGCTGTSTTTTGGAACCCTCCCAGTTTTAAAAGATTTATTGAAAAATCAACATTAATGTTCCACCGTACTCATGGACCAGCTCTTTAAAAAATCCTAGATGCAACTTAAGCTGAAATCTCCATTGTAAAATGTCTAACTTTAATAGGTACTGTTTAACATCCTCATTAGCTACTGTCAATGAAAGCTATTTCATCATCTGATTGAACATATCTGGCTTTTCCCCAAATACAGAGCAGAATATYTGTTCAACACTTTCGCCTTTTCTGCTAATTCTTGATACTTACAGCATCTCTACCTAGTATTGGACCAATACTCATTACTGGTTTTTGTATTCTTGCTATACATGCAAAGTAACTTCCTATTGCCCTCAATTATGCTAACCATATATCCCTTTTGTTATCTACACCTATTATCTACACCTATTTTCTGGATTTCAACTTATATTAATTGCTATCAGCTTCTCCATTTGCCAGGGAGAAGAAAAGAGAAATGCTTGAAGCTGAGTTAGTTGTCAATCTTTGGGGAGCTTRTTTTCAATTGTGCTGTTTGTTGGGTTTTTTTAAATTAGTATAGCTTCCCTTCTGGTCTGTAGCTGTTTTGAACATTTTTAGATAGTTCACCAGCATCATTCATATTTTTTGTTTAAATTCTTCCACCCAAATGAGAAAAAATAGTTTTAAAATTTGTGAAATCTGTCCTTTCACAGCACCAAAAATACCAGGACTCGACTAAATTTGTTTTGTGCAAATAGAATAAAGATCCTTTTCAATTGACTGTTCATCCTGTGACCAAGTCCTCTTTATCCATCAGGATGAAGTGTAATATAAAATGCCATCATTTTGGATTCAAGAATTTCTGAGACCAGAAATGTATTGTCCATAATTTCTAGCAAAGCTTCAAACGCACTACAGCACTGGCAGCCTCTCAAGCTCAGCATGTGTCCCTCAGGCTGAAGTGCCTCCCTACTGTAATGCAGCATTCTCTGCCCTACACAGCAGCTCTTCTCTGCCATAAAATCATTCTTCTGCTGCACCCAACCTCTTCTGGCATGCAGATCTGTCACTAGTGCTGCCAGTTGTGTAAGAGTCTTCCATACAAGATGAAGGAGTAGTTCTAACAAACTCTGTCATTAATCTTTCTTCCACTTGTTTTGTGCTCCTCTCTTCCTCTTGCCATAATGATAGATGTAGATCATCAATAAAGTAATGATTGTTTAGCATTAGAGTGTATCCAGACTGAGTATGTTTTCTGGTGCAGCTCAGCAGGAATTTGCTATCACATTCCAAGTATTATATTCCTTGCAAATTCTCATTACCCCACTAACAGCAAAGTACAGTACAAAAAATATTTACACATAAAATATCACAGAATCACAGGATAGCTGAGGTTGGCAGCGACCTCTGGAGATCATCTAGTCCAACACCCTGCTCAAAGCAGATTGCCTGGGGCCTTTTTACAGTCATGTTCTGAATTATCTCCAAGGATGGATACGTGAGTCACTAGAGCAGAAAGTACCTACCCTGTACCTGAAATGCTGTCAGGAACTATTAAAATCATAGAATCATAGAATCATAGAGTAGTTTGGATTGGAAGGGACCTTTAAAGGTCATCTAGTCCAACCCCCCTGCCATGGGCAGGGACATTGTCCTGGTTCCGGCTGGGACAGAGTTAACTTTCTTCCCAGTAGCTGGGGGCGGTGCTGTGTTTTGGGTTTGGTATGAAAAGAATGTTGATGGCCCAGTGATGTTTTGGTTGTTGCTGAGTGGCACTTGCACTGGGGACTTTTTGGCTTCCCATGCTCTGCCGGGTACATGGGAAGCTGGCGGGGGGAGCATAGCCAGGGCAGCTGACCCAGCTGGCCAGTGGGGTATTCCATACCATGTGACGTCATGCTCGGTATATAATTAGGAGACGTGGTCCGGGAAGCGGGGGGGCTCTCGCGTCTCGTGGCAGCCCGGGCATCGGTCAACGCRTGGTGAGCAGTTGCATTGTGCATCATCTGCTTTGTATATTCTATTGTTGTTGTTGTTATCATTGTTGTTATTATTGTTCTACTTTGTTTTATTTCAATTATTAAACTGTTTTTATCTCAACCCGTGAGTTTTCCTAACTTGTGCCCTCCTGATTCTCTCCCCCATCCTACCGGAGGGGGGTGTGAGCGAGCAGCTGCGTGGTGTTCAGTTGCTGGCCAGGGTTAAACCACGACAGACATCTTCAACCAGATCAAGTTGCTCAAAGCCCCGTCCAACCTGACCTTCAATGTTTCCAGGGATGGGGCATCTACCACCTCTCTGGGCAACCTGCTCCAGTTTCACCACCCTCAGTATAAAAAATTTCTTCCTTATATCTAGCCTAAATCTACCCTCTTTTAGTTTAAAACCATTCCCCCTTGTCCTGTCGYAACAGGCCCTGCTAAAAAGTCTGTCCCCATCTTTCTTATAAGCCCCCTTTAAGTACCAAAAGGCTGCAATAAGGTCTCCCCGAAGCCTTCTCTTCTCCAGGCTGAACAACCCCAACTCTCTCAGCCTTTCTTCATAGGAGAGGTGTTCCATCCCCCTGATCATTYTYGTGRCCCTCCTCTGGACCCRCTCCAACAGGTCCATGTCTTTCTTRTGCTGAGGGCTCCAGAGCTGGACGCAGTACTGCAGGCRGGGTCTTACCAGAGCAGAGCAGAAGGGCAGAATCACCTCCCTCGACCTGCTGGCCACGCTGCTTTTGATGCAGCCCAGGAACTGTTGGCCTTCTGGGCTGCGAGCGCACATTGTCAGCTCATGTCCAGCTTTTCATCCACCAGTACGCGCAAGTCCTTCTCGGCAGGGCTGCTCTCAATCCCTTCATCCCCC